>APFE030744941.1:167940-215311 GCA_000404065.3 Pinus taeda
AACATTTTAAAAAATATACACACCTTTTTTCACTTTGTAGGAGCTCGATATTGCCTCTGATGTATCTCTGTAATTTCGAATCATCTAGTTCTGAAATTGCAACCTATGGTAGTCCTCCGTGTCCTCTTTCCAATTCCACCAGTCTGACCCCAATTGGATTTTCCAATGAAGAGTTATGCAAAATATTCCACAATGACCTGATTATAGACTAATTCAGTAGAGCGAACTTGTACGACGTTCCACGAGTAACTGTTTCGACCTATGGCTCTGAAAAATATACAGAAGAAACTACAGTCCATCTGCTTTCTACAAATTTTTATGAAATTTCAATCCAATTCTCAGAGAAAAAGTTATGACGATTTTCCCTAGATCACCTGTTTGCAACGTAATTCAGGAGTCTGCAAAAAGACCAACTTCCTCAGATCATATCTCCACAATTATAGCGCAAAAATCTTTGAAATTCGAACCCGAGATTTAGCGTGATGTCTTATCAAATGGGTTTTTTTTTCAACTTTTGAAATGACACATAAAAAAAGTTAAAACGAAAATTCCACGATGACCTGTTTGGAGCAGCGAAACCCTAGAATCCAAAGCTCTGATACCAAATGTTATGAACCAGCTAAGAAAAGATAGAAAAGATAGATCAACGCCTTAGAATTCAGCCTCTTCGAGGGGGCAACCTCCTTTACATTACATAAATGAACAATTCTTCGATGATTCAAATGAAAAGACCTCCTCTTTATATATAGGAGTCTAAGGGGTCATAACATAATCAGAGCCTACATAACAATAATAATGTAAGGGCACAATAATAACAATAGTGGGCTTCTATGGGGCACAATAGTAAAAATATGGGCACAATAGGGGCAAAACAATATTAGTAAGGGGTACAACTACAATAGTAATGGGGTAATCACTAGTATTATGGGGACCCAACAATTTCCTTAGTACATATGAACAAACCATATACTAAAAACATGTAAAGAATAGTCTTAAAATATTCATGATACATGCATGAAAATGTGTTAGCTCAGTGAGATTTTAATTATTAGGTGAAAGATCCAAGTAGAAAGTTACAATGGCAAGCAACTAGCTCCAATAGTGGAACATTAAGTCACTTCTTGCTTCTCCAAAGAATGATCTTCTCTCCTATACTAAGCTAGAGAAGCCAATGCTACCTGTCTAACGGCTAATCCTCCAAAATCCCTTTGCTTGAGTTATCAGGGGTATATTTATAACAAGAGGGATGGCCTTTCATATCCCCATGACTCTTGAGCTTCCCTCATGAGTCTTAGACTTCTAATGTGACCTTTGGCCTTCTATATGACTTTTGGACTTTTCCTAAAGACTCTTTTGTCCATATATGACTATGTGACTTTTTATATTCCAGATATAACTCTTGGACTTACACACACTACATTTTTTCCTTTCCTTTTAATAATTACTTCCACAAATGACGTGGCAAGACACATGGATACACATGACATTGTGATGGCACTGGTACAAATCACAACTTGATAATGATGACATGGACTCCATGATAAAGTGGAAATGGCAAGTTGTTCCTCTTATTTCTTTGTCTTCAATATTCATGAGAGGCTTTTTCAGTACTTCATCTTCATGAAAGATCTGTTTTTTTCTTCTTCTTCACTTTCCAAGAGGTTGAAAATAGGGAGTCTTCACTATGATCTTGATCTTCCAACTTCTGTCACAATCTAGTTTCCTTTCATCTTCTTATGCAATGATCAACCTATATTTACAGATTCATAAGTGTCGTCTAGTATGGTCGCCATCTCCTTTTCTTCAATAATCATCTTGTCATGAAAAGAGATAGTATCTGCAACTGGAAGTTATTCATGAAAATACGACATCAGTCCAAAAAATTCCTATTCTAACATACTTCATGAAAATTGTTGATGGAGATGAAATTGGGTATTGAATTGGGAGGAAGGCTCAAGTATTGCACAGTGCATAGTTCCAGAGGCTAGGAGTGAGGTATTGATGCTTGTGACTATACAATTCACAACACTAGAATCCTAGGAAGCAAGACTATGCAATTAAGGGTCTCAGTGAGGTAAGACTGTGCAATGTGTAATTATAGAGGGAGAGTGGTCAATGGATTGCACAATTGTGTAGTTCAATGACTCAAGGAGGCAACTTGATAATTGAGATGGTGCAATGCGCAACAAGAGACTAGATGGGGGGCAGGATTGCGTAGTTTCTAAGGGTAGGGAGGCAATCCTTGAGCACTGTGGTTGTGCAAAGCACAGTCCTTGGAGGTAGGAACTACGCATTGCATAATTTTAGGAGGAGGGGGATCAAATTGAGGCTTGCTACTGCATAATGCATAGTTCAAGGAGGTTGAATGAGGTTAAGTTGATCAAGTAGAAGATATTCCAGAATTTGACTAAGTGCGGGATCAATGAAGTAGATATGAAACCAAAAGGTAAGACTTGAACATGATCACACACTCAAAAAAATTTACGACACAACACAGAACACTTCAGCACTCATAAACAACATGATCCCCTTAATGGGATGACAAAACAATACTCTCCTCCAAGATGCAACACTTAGGTTACACTTTGCGATGACAATGACGACACTTGAACAAGAGTGCTCAAGACTTTGGAAGTATGTCTAATGCATGTATTTATGATGAATAAGAAATAATAGTGTAGGAGAATGCATCATAACTTCCATTTAATAATGTACAATTGACTCCCTTCGACTAGGTGCGACACTTAAGACACACTTTGCGACGACAGTGACAACACTAGTACGATAGTGCATGAAAATTTGGGAATGGATATAATGCATGTATATATGATAAATATGACCCATTGACACAAAATTTTCCCTTTTAAATGAACCAAAACCCCACCTTTTTTGATGTGTGAAACTTCCCTTGCCAAAATATGACATTTACAAAAGTAAGAGAAAAGTGAAAATGACACTTGCAACATATTAAAGGAAATGGAAATTAAACATGTTATAGTGAAGATAACATGAAAACAACACTTATCAAAGTGAATGCAAGAAAAAATGACAATATAAAACGTGAAAGTGACCCTTGAGAAAACATAGGTGTGCCAAAGCAACAGTTGAGAAAACTCACTGAAATTAAAATGTAATTGCAATCGAAGTGAGGGAGAGTGTCAATGGAGAGTGTGCACTAAATGTCAATATATATTGTGCGATACATTATGCCTATGGATTGCATAGCCACTATCACTAATTATTGCACAAGCCTTGCCTTCAAGAGTTGCACAATTCTTATCATAGCTTGCATAGAAAGATTTGTGTGTTTGTGGATTCATCGCAAACGAAACATGTGTGAGCAAATGACTTTGACACTTAGAAGAAGACTTAATACTTTGTGAATTATTAGAAAACCATGAAATGACCATGGAATGATAGATCGAAATATCCTCAATAGGCTTCAAAATTCAAGTGCAAGCAAAATTTTGGGGGGTATTTATTACAATGACAATATAATACAAAGAGACAACCCTTCACTTCATATTCCTACATGGAATAAAAATAGACAAGAAGATATTCATATAAAAAGATGTTCTTTTGGATGGTAGAATAGTTAGAGAGTGAGAGATTTGATTGATTTATTTTGAGATCTAGTTCGTGGATTTATTGGAAAATAGACAAAGAGGAGCATTTGTAAAGAAGAGTTGAAGAAGAAGAGGATAGAAACAAATTTCAAAATAGAGACAAATAGCAAGTAAACCAAAAAAATAAATTTTTAATATTATCAACGGAGTGTTGCCTACTTTTAGGTAGTAACCTGAAAAAGAGGAGGTATGATCCTATAGAAGAGGGAATATGGGTTTTCCAACTAGTTGCAACTTGCAAAATAAAATCAAGGTAGAAGCCTCCTATAGGTAGAAGCCTACATAAAATTGATGTAGAAGAGGAAGTAGGAGCTTCCTAGCAAGTTGTAGCTTGTCAAAAAAATCAAGGTAGAATCCTCTTGTATGTAGAGGCCTACAAAAAATTGATGTAAGAGAGGAAGTAGGATCTTTCCTTTACATAACAATGACAAAAGTCTTGATTTTTTCATTTATGGGTTTTCACTTATATCTAGTGTCTACATGTGTTTCTATTATGTGTTGATTCTTATATTGTGGTTGAATGATGTATATATGTTAAATTTTTTATTCATATGATGTACTGTTGCTTATATAGTAGTTCATATAACTTTAGCAAAAAAAGTAAAAGTTTGTAAATTGATGATCATGAATGCATTATATTGATTCACCACCCTTTCAACATAGTCAAATTTCCAACACTATCAATTGACAAAAATGAGTGGACCAATGTGGATTCAAGTATTTCATCAATGAGATGCCAAAAATAGGCTAGACCAAGCTAGACTGTAAGGAAAATGGAACAATAAAGTTTTGTCTCTTAGATTAAATATTATTGAATGTCTTAGAGAAGCTATAAAAAATGCATTGTGGAACAAGTTAGGGGCTTTGTATCAATTTAGGTCCCAAGTGAAAAAATTGTTCTTATGGAAAAATATGTATAACCTAAAGATGAAGGATGGAGACTTAATGACAGTTAATTTGAACAAATTCAATACTATTATCTAAACACTTTAAATACTATGGTAAGTTACCTATTATTTATTGATATTAATATTTCAAATGAAGGTAAGTATATATGTTTGTTGTGATTTTTACTAGGATCATGGGAATGTCTAGTTATTTCCATATATAGTAATGCAATTAATTTAAGTTTTGATGAAATAGTCTCATCATTAATATTGGGGGAGATGAGATGAAAAAATTTGGAAAATCAGTACAAATATCCCTTATATATAAGAGGATGTTACCAAAAATACAAATAAAAATAAGTTCTCAATGGGAGATCTAAATCTAGAGGAAGATCTACATCTATAGGGAAAATGATAAAGGTATGTTAGAGACATGGAAAATAAGGGAATTATAGCAAATATTTTAGATCCAAAAGAGTTGAGAAAGTGAAGGATATGATGATGTGCCTTCTACAAAAGAAATAACCTCCTAAAAAGAAAGAGGAGATGTGTACTTGTATTCTTTAAGCACACATGTAGACCATGAGACATGGATATTCAACTTAGGAACACAATTTCATATGAATCATCACAAGGGGTGGTTTTGTGATAATGAAATGTATAATTTTGGTGATGTTTTCTATGATATGAGTTAAAAACCAACATCATAGGATGAGAATTCATGTTGAACCTCATGAATGGAAGGATTAAAACACTCTTTGGTGTTTTTCACATCATATGATAGTACATACATTTTATTTCTATAAGCACTATGAGTGATGAAGGTGTAAAAATAATGTTTTAAAAGGATAGATGCATGATGGTTCAAGGAGTAATGGTATTTCAAGGGGTATTTTGTATTGGAACTCTATATAAGCTTCTGAGAAGAAATATTAGTGATGGGTACAATAGTTCCTTTTTCCTAAGAGTCAAGTAGAAGAAGGTAAAAATGATATGGTTTCTGGGGGAAAATACTATGTTGTGGCATCAAAGGTTGGGACATATTTGAGAGGGGGGCCTTCAAGTACTACACAATAATTATATTGTAGAAGATATGACTAATTTCTCTATATTTTTATTTATATGAACATTAATTATATGGGAAGTAAAAATAGGTAATATTCTCCACTAGTATTATGAGGGTATAGCATATTACAACTAGTGTGCAATGATGTGTTTGGACTTGTATCTGTTCCATCATTAGGTAAATTTGTGTACTCAATAAGAAATATCAAGTATTTGACAAAGGTAAAGAGTTTAAGGATATTGTGAAAAATCAAATAGAGAAGAAAATTAAGGTGCTGAGGATAAATAATGGTGGAGAATTAAGTGGGAATGAGTACAAATAATTTTGTAAGTGCAATAACAAGGTAGAAGACTACTCCATACAAACATTAGTAAAATGGAGTTGTAGAAAGTATTAATAGGACATTGATGGAAAAAGAAAGGATCACGCTCATTGGTGTTGGATTAGGATAGGAATTCTTGGTAGAGGTAGTGGGAAATACATATTAATTGGTAAATAGAACACTCTAATCAATGTTGGATGAAAAGAGACCAGATGAGGTATGAACTACTAAGAAACTTTCTCTTAAAAATATCAATGTATTTGTATGTGATGCTTATGTACACACTCCAAAGGAGACTAAGAGTAAACTAGATAAGAACATTAAAAAGTGTACATTTATTGGATATAAAGATGATCTACAAGGTTGTAATCTTTGGAACCAAAAGCTAATAAGATTGTGTATATTTGAGATCTTATATGTGTGTGTGTGTGTGTGTGTGTGTGTGTTGGGTCATTCATTTTTTGTATAGGTAAATTTGATTAGAAATCAGTGTTGTAGAAGCAAAGCACGAGAGCCAGAAAAAGAAGAATATAGTCATTACAATTTTGAAGGAATGAAGTGAGTGTGAATCAATAGGGCACAAACTGGATTGATCTTGTCAAAGTGGTTAAAGTTGTTTTTATCAAGCAAGCATGAGTTAAAGTTGACAACATCAAAGGAGTTAAACTTGATGAGATCATTAGGACAAAATTATACAAAGAGATGCAATGGGAGTTGTGCATAGATGTAAAGAGGAGAAAAGGGTCGACATGTTGTTAGAATTTAGACTCAGGATTTGATATTGTATTTTTTGCTTGTGATTGATGATGGATCCCATCAATAGGTATATTTTGGAGTTTATTGTGTTATCCTCCAACCCTTAAAAATATCCTTTTCTCACATTAATTCACGTTTTTATCCATACTATGCTTAGTAGTAAAACTAAAAGGTGTTTGTCATATTGTATGGCCTAATGTGATTAATATGCAGGTCAAAGAAGCATTTTTGGAGATATTTACCATGCAGGGGCTTGATGGAGACACCTGGAGAGAATATAGGGAGGATGTTCACCTCATTAACTCCCTAACTCGGATTGAGATCATAGAATCCTCTCCAACATATAGAATTCACTAGTAGCCGACGAACTCCAAGTGAATGACATGGACAAAGGGAACCAAATACACAAATATCAAGATTTTAGAGGGGAGAATTCCTCCTTTTAAGGAAGTGTCCCTCAATCATATTTTAATAAGTAAACCTAGTGAAAGGTGCATTAGGATTCAAATTTTTGTTGCAACTAAGAGTAGCTACTGAGCCTAGTGCTTCACATTGCTATTCTTAACTTTCATATGATGTATAAGACTATTATTTTATGTTGATGAGAAGTTTAACATCTATGTGCATCTCAGTTACATTTGGAGGGATGAAACCGTTGGGATTGGGCCCAACCTAGAGGCTTTAGTCCCTCTCTTGTATTTCCTTAGCGTTCTTGTTTCAAAGAATGGAAATCCTTCTGTTGTTTTAGTAGATATTATATCATAAAAACCTGTAATTGTAGGCTTGCCTATCACCTCCCTTGTGGGAAGAGTGATTGGAAATATCTACAATAAAAATTCAAAAATATTTTCTTATGATTTCTTATAAATGGATAGATGTTAGTTTTCCTATTTATTCTCTGCAACTTGGGAGTTAGTGTCATTAGTTTGAGTGACTAGAGTATTGTTGTGGAATAAAATAAGTCTTAATCAAATTCAATTCATCTTTTCCATAATAATTTGTCCCATTGCATTATTGATCAGTTGATTCATGTATCTGGCTAGTTGTAGGGATTGTACTGACATGCAGGGGTGGGCACAACTTTCCACATGCACCTAGGCCTTTCCATATTCCTCTTAGGAACCTCACCTTGCTTCCAAAATCTGTATCCGAATTCACTATGTTAAAGAAAATGAAGGGCGTTGTGGGAATCAACTTTGGTTCAAGATAGACCTCCGAGGGGTACTAGGATTGGCTAAGGGCCTTCCACACCCTTCATTCACCATATTCTACATTCATTCACCTCTAATACACCACTTCCATCCTTAAAAGTCTCTCAGACCCCCTCCTATAGAAAAACAGGGCCTCCTATAGAAATACATTCCCTCTTGTAGCACCTCATATAGCAGTCTTGTAACTTTGATTTCTTCATCTAGTTTTGCTCCAAATTTGGACTCTAGCCTAGTTAAGTTGAGTAATAGCCCATAGACTGGGATTTGAAGATTAGATAATACCTTAGGATCACTCCAACCTCATTCATCTATCACTGCAACCATCACATAGAAAAATTGAGTTAGATTCAACATTTTTTTCTTCGTAGGCATGTTCAAGATGTGATTTCTCAATTTCAACAAGTGTGAGTAGATACATGATGATTGAAAGGTAGGTTATTGATTTTAAACAACTACACAAGTAGAGTAACATGAGTTATTTTTGCAAATATATTAGTTCTTTTCCTTATAAAATTTCAATTAGCATTTACATTTGATGAATGATAAGGAGAGCAATATGATTTATTTCTGCCACTAAATTACCCTATTTTCCCTATTGTAATTTCAATTAGAATTCACATTTGATGATTGAAAATTTCACCTTGGTGGTAGAATCATATTCATTTATGCTTTGATAAGAGGTTTTCACTACAATTAGTTGGAGACAATTAGTTGGAGGAATGATCTTTGAATACCCTGATCTGATTTCATGAATAGGAGTGACATTTGTAGAACCTAACCTACTATGCATATAGCATTGTCACCTATAAGTTTGTATGAACCTCGGGCTGAAAATTAAAGTTGAGAAGCCCTTAGGACTTACAACATACTTGGTGCAACACCAGGGCTCATCACTTTCTGGCACTAGTTTTCGAGGAGGTGTTTAAGTAGGTGTTGGTTTTGCTTAAGAGTTGCTTGTTCTTCTCTATTTTGCATCAGTCTTATTTCTTTGAACATGTTATCACAATAAACTTCGTTTTTTAAAATTTTCAGAAAATGATGACAGTTTCAATGTTAGCATTTTAGTTGTAATAAACAAGGAAATTATTGATAGCAGTGATATCAGTGTTTTAATGATCTGATATGGTTTGCTGAAGGAATTCCCTAACAATGGGTTATCAGCAATATCATTTTGACTGACAACCCAACTGTTAGCACCAAAACCAGATTTTAAATTTAAAAAGTGATGACTATACTGACCACGTCAGCATCAATGATATCATTGAAATGTGTCTCTATCTGTTTTGAAGGGGTAAAAAGTATTGGTTAATGATTTTTTCTTTGTTTCTATGAGTGAATGTCATTTAAAATGATTTTACCGTATAATATGAATTCCATTCATAATCATAACCCAAATCTATGTGATTATTCACTCACCAAATGTAATATTTCATCTACATGTCAAGTTGTTTTACCATGTCCCATCAGTAGTTTTATTTTTTAAGTTCAGATTCAGTCATACATGGCATTGAAACATTTTTACTGACAAGGATTTTGGATCATATCTCAGGAGGAATACTCAACGTGATGGGTAAAGGAGGCAAAGCGAACTAGTCTGAGCCCAAAGCACCAGATTTGCTGGACATATACCTTGAAATCCAACAATTGTTTTAGAAATCTAGTTGAAGTGAGTTTTTCCACTGTTGTAACGATTACCATGATGCAGTGGCTTGGTCTTTTTCTCAGGGGTTTGATGGAAATAGCATGGAGATTGAAGGCCTATCATTTTCAGTTATAGAGAAGACTATTACTGAGACCACAACCTTACCAAAAGACAGAGAGAATATTTTTCACAGTCATGTGTTGGCAGGGATTCATGTCCCTTTCTTTTTAAAATAAGAGTTCAAAGGTAAAAATTGGACGGTCGCAATTTGGAAGGAGTGGTTACAGGAAAAATGGCATGTTCCTCTATGTATCTCTCAGAATATTTCACCTACAAAGGGAGGTTAAATCGGGTAAACCTCTATCATTTCTATTTCCTTGCACATCTTGTTGGTCAATTCTAAATTAATCCTTTTTTTTTATTTACTATAAGGTATTAAACATATGACAGCTAGGTTCAGGGCTTGCACAGATCCCTCCTCCCATTTCATATACCATAAATCTTTGATAAAACTCCTAATCAAAAACTAGCTAGCCAGGGAAGAAAGAGCTTGGAACCATTTCCTTTTTTGGGGAGGCTTTCAACCTCAACCCCTCACAAGATGAAGAGGTAGACCAAAAACTGCCAAAAAAGAGAAAAATACTAAACAAAATCCCCTAGTGAGCCACCTCTCAGCCAAGAAAACATAGAAATTCCATATACATCCTTTGGCCCTAAAATTCCCAAAGTTTACCAAAGCAAAATTGTCAAGCTCAATAAACGAGATCATATATTCCCTATAAACCTACCTATTGATATCAACCCTTCCCAGGTTTTAACTACACCTATAGAAACCTCCCTTGTAGACACAGCTAAAACATATGTTACTAAAGGCAAAGAAATAGAGATTGAGAGCCAAGAAGAGGAGAAATTGTTTGAAGTTTGTAAGTGTGGCAAGAGACCCCATACAAGGTCAACAAACAAATTAAGATACAAAATCAAACTCATAAATAACCTAGTGTTGGCCAAAGAGGTGATTGGTGTTGATAATATGCCACTGAAAGACCTCATCATCAATAGGAAGAAGGCTACAAACTATAAGAAGAGCATAGAAAAAGAAACTGTGAAGAGGGGTCCTATGGAGGCAAAGCAAAGCAAACAATAAAGACTGGAGAAGGTGGATGTACTTCTTAGGGTAGCTAGTACACTCAGCTAAGACTTTTGGAGGAGTAAAATTGAAAATTTTCCTACCTATTTTGTGAAACAGGGGTTTTCATTTTATCTCTGATAGTTGGCCTTATATTTTTTTCATACAATGGAATATTAGGGAAACTGACATTCCCATTGTCAGCATTTTTGGTGAAACTGACAGATCCACCGTCAGCTATTTTAGGATGAAACTATGTGCTCGTTGATAAAAAATGATATAGGGATGAAAATACGAAAGTCAATATGTCATTGAATGCTACAAATCAGAAAGCCAGTGAGGCTGACAACAACAGTATCAACGTTCTTTCACCAGGAGGTTTGAATGAAAGAAAGGATGAACAGAAAAGTGGTTTTGGTGGAAAATTGACCTGATTTATAGAGGGACCTGTTTTTCCAGCTATGATGTTGTGCTATCAGCTAGGGAGTTATTTCTTTTCCCAAGGAAGATAGTTTGAGAGATATTTTACTTTACCTATATATCCATATTTTCCAGTAGCTATTTTAGGAAAAAATGAATGTATTTAAGTTTTTATTTACATGCATGAACTTGAATATATTTAGATATCTTAGATTATTGTAATTAATCTAGATACTATTATTTTGTAATTAGTTGTTGTAAGTTATATAAGACATTTTATGATGAAGGGTTGGAATTTTATTGAAAAAAAAATCATTTTGGTATATTTGAGCAGTCTTGAATATATTATAGTTTTTAATGAGAATTTTATAGGAAACTCATGTGTTGCAGTTCCCTGTCAATTTTCCCCTTCATTATACTAACTTTCTTTCATGTTTTAAAATGTTAGTATCTAGGATTGGGATTCATTGATGCTCCTTTCTTTTATTTTTTAACCATTAGTATTTGTTACCTCAATTAGCTATAAACTATGTCTCATTTCAGTTCATTTTTTCCAATTTCTCACACAGTCAAAGGATTTGCTACTATCATTCTTTCTATAGCTTGCCATTAGATTTGTAACTTTACTTGTTTATAACTAGACTCCATTCCAAATGGTATGTTCTGTAAACATCCAAACCAATTTTATCATATGAATTAAATCTGGCCACCCAACTCAATTGTGAAACCTACTACTACAATGACCATAGAGTAGTTAAGTTTTACAGAGAGATCCCTCTATGGGTCGAAGGGCCAACTTTCAAGCTAAAAGAGGTTTGAGGTTACCTTAGGTTTTTCCCACAGCCAGGGTTTTCCCTAAGTGATAAAATTCTGGTGATAAAATTTTGGTCCCAATGTCGAGAAATGAAAATAATATATTTTCCCCAAATGATTTGAATGTTTAAGATCAGATCTCTAAGGAAAAACATATATCTGTATATCACTTTGGTTGCAAGATGTTTGCTCTAGAGACTCTACATTATGATCTGAATGGTTCTTATTGACAGAGTTCTGGCTCATACAGAAATTTATACTCAGAGGAACCCTTATCCAAATCCACCTCATATTTTTTCAAAGCCTGAAAAGTTTTTCAGGAAAAAGCCTCCTAAGGAAAAGGAACTGTCGATTTAGAAAGATCTTTTTCTCTACCTGCAAAGCTTGAAGTTTTTGAAGACTTGGTGTTAGATATTAATTTTGAGATTAATTTAATTAGATCTAAGTCCAAAATTAGTCTATCAGATATTGTTCTTGATCCAACAGATCTTAAGACCTTCACCCCTGAGCCCTCTATCTTGGAAGTAGAGCTATTACCATAAGATTTTGAGATTTGGTCTCATTTTCAGAAACTAGAGCAAAGAGTTTAGGACTTCAAGAATATGCTACTAATTCTCCAACTTTCCTTATTTCATCCCATATTCGTTTACCCCAACTACTCTTCTTTCCATTGAGGGTTTTCAAAATCCTATTTCATCAACTTATAGAGGGTACAACCTCAGTACCTTTGAGATTTGTTGTTCTTACTCTTGTTGTTAGTATAATTTCATATCTCAGCCTTATGTCTGCCCGATATGCATCTTTGAATCTTGTAGGTCCGATCCATGACCTCCCACTAAATTATGGACAACGTCTTATTCAATTTTATGGTGCTGGATGTTATACCACTCAATAGCGTCTAGACAAGCTTAACGATTTATAGATCTAGAAGAAGTTGATCATGAGGACATTAAATTGAGGCTTTTGGCACAAAGTCTGTTGTGTGATGCAAAGAAATGGTTCATATATTTATCTACAGCCAGTATTAATAACTTCCATCAATTTGAACAGTTGTTTCTCGCCAGATGGGAAGTTAAGAAAAACCCATTGCATATTTTAGTCGAGTATTTTCCCTTAAAAGGAACACAGGGCAATTTGTTCAAGAATTCATGGTTAGATTTAACAAGAATTATAATTCTATTCTAGATGAGATCAAACCTCCTCTTGGTTTAGCTTTATTACACTATCCTGATTGTTTTGATGCCATGTTGGCTTATCAACTTTGTGAAATAAATCTTGTTACTTTAGAGCAAATGCAGAGTAATGTGATTGGAGTGGAGGCCAATTTATTGGCAAAGAAGAAAAAAATGAATGTTAAAAGGAGAGTAGGTTTCAAAGAAGATTCATCTTTGACTTCTGACTTAAAATTAGATGTGATGCTGAAAAATATGGAGAAGTTGGTGGATAAATTAACTCCCCAAAATGAAAATCAACCTCAAGTTAGAAATATGAATTTCAGGAGACCCCTAGTTGCTCAAATTTGTCCTAAAGAGTAGAAAGATCTTGAAGAACAACAACTTGTTGTTCGACCTCCTTTTCTAGAATATTTTGTTGATGAGTATACTATTGATGTAGAATATAGTCAAATAGGTTGTTTCTATGATAAAGAAACCCAAGTATTTTGCACCAAAGAAAAACATGATATTTTTGTTGGATGTTCAGGAGAAAAAGACAACGTTCATCTTTATGATTCAGTGGTTTATCAATAGGGGTGTAATAATGCAGTGGTAGATTTTCAAAGACAATACAACCTTAGAAACTAGAATGTCCCTATCAAAGCTCCACCACAAAAGATAGCAGTTGAATAATAGGTTGGACCTAGAAAAGAGAAATTGAAGAAACCATAGGAGCCAAAGAAGGACAATACAAAAAAAAAAGCAAGAAAGGAGACCAAAGATGCATAAAAATCATGGTCGTCCTTTAATCTGGAGTCTAAAATCAGTAAGTTGAAAGTATCCATTCCTTTTGTTGAAGTTTTGAGAAATGAGCAATATAGGAAAATAATTTCTACTATGATTAAAAATTCAGAAATTGATCAAGTTAACATAAATTCACAAGATTCTCTAAACCTATAAGATGATGCTCCTCAATTTGTTTTTGGTCCACATGTCGCTATTCAAACAATGACGTGGCCCCATTTTATGTAATCCTGAATATACATGATATAATCCTTCACAATGCCATGTTAGACTCCAAAGCTTCACATAACCTCATGCCTAAGTCATTCATGGACCATCTAGGACTCAAAATTACCAATCCCTACAAAGATTTGTTCTCTTTTGATTCCATATAGGTAAAATGCCTAGGGTTGATAAAACGATTTAGCTGTCACCTTAGATTAGATTCCTGCTAAGAGTGTATTGATGGATGTAGTAGTAGCAGACATTCCAGCCATATTTGGCATGTTGTTATCTTGATCTTGGGCAAAAATATTGGGAGGAACTTTATAGATGGACATGTCCTATGCTTCTATCTCATTGTTTGGTGAAATGAAAATATTGTACCGAGAGGCTCAAATGGCCTATATAGTGAGCAATAGATCCCAACCAGATAATCATCATATCTATGTAGTACACATGAAACTAGGATCAAAAATTTTCTTCAATGATTTTTGTTTTGAGGGAGAAACATCAGAAAAAAATGAAACTAATATTCAACAAGAACAAGTTTAGAAATTTTCAAATGAAGTTTGGAAATTACATTTTGATGGCTCCACTTGTGAGAAAGGTTTTGGAGCGAGAGTATGGATTGTTCCACTAGATTGTACAAGACAATTACATTTATTTAAACTACATTTTGATTGTACAAATAATGTGTCAAAATATGAAGCTCTCATTGTTGGGGTAAATATGTTAAGAGAGAAAAAGGCAAAGAAAATTCACATTTTTGGGGACTCAGAGCTTATTGTGAACCAAGTCAAAGGCACCTATATAACTAAGAATCCAAGAATGAGAGCATACAGGAATGAGGTCTGGGATTTATTTTCTAACCTATTTATGGAGCATGAGATCTCACTCGTATCAAGAGAGGAGAATGGAATTGCAGAATCTTTAGCAGCAACAGCAAGTGCATTGAGAATTTAAATTTATCCAAATGGAAAGTATGAAATAAATGTTATACACAAGCCTTCAATTCTGGATAATACAAAGCACTGGCAGGTGTTTGAAGATGATCAACAAATCAAAATATTTCTCAAAAGAATAGATGAATTTATCAACAATCCAATAGAAAAGCATGAGGATGAAACTACTAATAAGAATTCTAGGACAATAGTCGTTTTGAGCATTATGGCCAGATAGGAGGTTATTTAATTAAGTAACAATCTAATTCCTTGAGGATTGGTTCCTTTAGAAATATTGTTCGATTCTAATGACGTGGCAGTTAAGACAAGAATTCTACCAAGTGATGATGAGATGGAAGATTATAATTTGGGTACTAATAATGACCCAAAGATATTCAAAGTTTCTAACACTTTGAGAAAGGAGAGAAAACCAAAATGTGTAGAACTATAGAAAGATTTTACTCATATATTCGCTTGGAGGCATGAAGATTTGAAGATTTATGATCAAACCATCATCCAACATACTATACCACTTAAGGAAGATGAGAATCCATTTAAACAAAATTTAAGAAGCATCAATTTGAACCTATTGCCACTTATTGAGAAAGAAGTAAAAGTAATATTAGCTACAAAAATCATCATTCCACTCAGATTTTCAAATTGGGTAGCAAGCCTAGTGCCAATGAGAATGAAAAGTGGGGAATTCTCTTATACGCGGATTTTAGAAATTTAAATAAAGTCTCACTAAAGGACAATTATCCTATACCGAAAATGGATCATATTCTGCAAAGGGTGGTTGGTGCATAAAGGATTTCTTTGTTGGATCGGTTCTTAGATTTCAATCAAATTCTGGTTGAACCAAAATATCAAGAGAAGACAATCTTCACCACGCCATGGGGTACATTCATGTGTTCTAAGATGCCATTCAGACTCATGAATGTAGGAGCTACTTTCAGCATGCAATGGATATAAATTTTGCTGACGAAAGAGATAAGTTTGTAGTAGTTTATCTAGATGACATTACTATTTTCTCAAAATCTAAATCTGCCCATATGAAACATCTAAGAACAGTTTTTAGCAAGTGCAGGAAATATGACGTTTCTCTAAATCTGAAAAAGTCCCATTTCACCAAGAAGGAATCCAAGTTGTTGGGACACATAGTATCAAAGGACAACATCTAGATAGACCCCAATAGAGCGATAACAATCCAAAATATTGTGCAACCAAGAAATAAGAAGGAGGTGCAATCTTTCTTAGGTAAAGTAAATTTTCTACGCCATTTTATTCCAAATTTTGTAGAGATTTTAAAGGTAATAACTAGTATTCTTAAGAAAGGGAGTAATATTAAGTGGGTTGGGAAAGAAAATAATTATCTTAATGATATCAAGAGAGCTTTAGGCCAAGAACCTTTACTCATTAGTCCATATTTTTCAAAGGATTTCATGATTTTCTCTTTCTCCTATGAGCACACCATCTATGGTGTGTTGCTTCAGAAGAATGAGGTAGGTCATGAACAACCCATCTCCTTTTTCAGTAGGGAATTGATGGATGTTGAACTAAAGTACAACATTCTATACAAACAAGCATATGCGTTAATAAAAGTGCTTAAAGATTTTAGAGTTTTTATTCTATATTCTCTTATGATTTCATATGTGCCGAATGCTACAATAAACAATATTTTAGTTCAGTCGGACAATGATGGCAGAAGAGGGATGTGGATTTCTAATATGTTGGAGTTTGACTTGGAAATCAAGCCTACCAAGTTAATTAAAGGACATGTTTTGGCTAGACTAATGACTTAAACAAATTTTAATTTGTTGCTATAAATTCTATTTTTGAATTATTAGATCTACCAGGTGAAGAATTAGTAGTTAAAGCTAAAGATTGTTTCAAACAATGTATGTGGTATGCTGATGTTGTTTACATTCTGCAGAATTTACAATTACCACCAGAAATAGATAGGACATAGGCTAGATTTTTGAGATTGAAATCTGTTAAGTAATATCTTTTAAATGGTTATTTGTATTGGAAGGATCCTTAGGGTATTTTATTGAACTGCCTAACGAAGCTAAGAAAATGAGTATAGACTTTCATGAAGGAGCATGTGGGGGACATCATTACTGAAAGGCCACAACAGACAGAATCTTAAGAGATGGATTTTACTGGGTTACTTTATCTTCTAATGTTAGAAAAGAAGTATCAGGTTGTCAAATATGTCAGTTGTTTGAGGGTAAATCAAAACTAATGTCTTTTCCTTTGAAACCTATCTCTGTGGATGCACCTTTCCAGCAATGGAGCCTTGATTTTATAGGTGAAATTCATCCAGCATCATTAGCACAACATAGATGGATCTTGATAGGGATAGATTACTTCACAAAATGGATTGAGGCACTTCCGAGCATGCAAGCTACTAATCTTGTAGTTATTCAATTCTTAGAAAATATTCTTTCTAGGTTTGGTTACCCAAAGAGAATTATTATTGATCATACACAGTTCTTTAAGTCTAAGAGAGAAGTAAAATTATGCGAAGACTACCATATCAAGCTTAGCCATTCCACAACCTATTACCCTCAAGGTAATGGACTGGGGGAATCCTCCAATAAGAGTTTGGTTAGAATTATTAAAAATATGTTAGAAGACAATTAAAAGTCTTGGCATCGAAAACTCAAGTTTACCTTATGGGCAGATAGAGTTAGTACTAAGAGATCAATCAATACTTCTCCTTTCTAGTTAGTATATGGTGTTGATGCATTATTTCCTGTTTCAATCAGAATGTTTGTTATGAAATATTTGCAAGAATTGGGAGAAGAACCAAATTAGTTACAGAGAATGATAAATTATCTAATTGAAGTGCAATAAACCAGAGAGAGAGTGTAAGAAAAATATCACGAAATACAATATTATATTAAGAAATTTTTTGACAAAAAAACTAAAGAGGATGACTTTAAATGCCAAGACTTGGTTTTAAAATGGGATGCCCATATTGAGGATAAGGGTAAGCATGGAAGTTTAAGAACATTTGGAAAGGTCCATGCAAAATTGTAGATTTTCGTGGTAAGAATAGTTTGATCTTAGAAGATATGCAAGGAGAATTACTACCTAGAGGTCCAGTTAGTGGATGTTTCCCAAAGTATTATATATCCTCAACAAAGAATAATTTTCAAGTTTCATTGTACATGTTATCACCCAGAATTTTCTCTAGAAGTTATAAGAAGAAATAAAATGATTGGGGTAACCACAAACCAACTTTTAGGCTTAGGCTCTAGCCAACCTAAGTCAAGAGAGGGCTCTCTCGATATGATTTAGCTTTGTTTTGTTGGGATATTAGGCTAGTTCTGAAAGGTTCCAGTGGTTTTCGATTTGTATTGAAGATTGGGTGGTGGGGATCTTTAAACAGATAGACAGAATGATGTCTCTAGACCATTGGGCATATGGAGTCAAAAGAAAGGAGGCTGAACTGGATCAGCCCACTAAAGGGAATGTTCAAAGGGAAAGATAGCAAAGTAGAGTGTAGGACTTTAGGCCAAAGCGATGGAAATGGTTTTTACTAGGGTGAGAGAGCAATTAAGAATTCTCAGACCGGGATTGAAACGAAGAACAGGAGGCTAATCGAAAACAAAGGGCAATTAATAATCCTTTGCTTTAGATTAAAAGAAACAACCTCAACTAAGGAACAACTAAGAATTCCTTAACTTAGATTATCTGTAGAAAACATAGATTTGCCTAGCTGTTATAACAGAGTGTAATTAAACCAATTCTGATATAATACTTCCAGTTATGGCATCCAAATTTAGATCAACAATATGAAACTTAAAGAGATAACAACAACGTGAGAAAATACTTGTCTACACTTCACTTTGCACATGAATCCTTTGAAATATCTTGTCTTTATTCACCAATCCAACTTGCTATCTCACTCGATGCTCCAATAGCTTTTGCAATCTTTCAATCAAGCAGTGTAAAGAAATGTCTAAGAATCCACCTACATACTTCAAATTATGAAGTATTTGTACTAAGGTGTTATTATAAATATCTCAAATTCATTTGAGATTTAATCTAGGAAATAGAAAATATCTTCTCGCAAGAAGATAAAGGCAGCTAATGAACTGTTTCATGCTATCCCTTTTATTGTGGTACTGCTGCCTTTTATGGTTTACACATGAATCCTTTGAGGTATCTTGTCTTTATTCACCAATCTAGCTTGCTGACTCATTCAATGCTCCAATAGCTTTTATAATCTTTCAATCAAGCAGTCTAAAGAAATGTCTAAGAATCCACCCTACATACTTCAAATTATGAAGTATTTATACTAAGTTGCTATTACAAATATCTCAAATTGATTTGAGATTTAATCTAGGAAATAGAAACTATCTTTTCGCAGGAAGATAGAGGTAGCTAATGAACTATTTCATGCCATCCCTTTTATTGTGGTACTATTGGATTTTATGGTTTGTTTAGCTCTTTATGCTCTTTGTTGTTGAATTATTTACGTTGGAGGTTGTATCCACTTATGTCTTTCATCTGATACTCTCTGTCACTGATACTCTTTCACTCTGATGACTTGTCTTTATCCTTCACTGTGCCTTTCCTTTTACTGTTACAATTTACCTTTTACTGTGTATTTCAATAGTAAATTCTTATGTTTTTTATGTGTCTCATCAATTGGATGGGGATTTTGATCAAATGTCAGTGTGTTTTACTCATTTGCATCTCTGGTTTGTCCCTTTATTCTGAACTGTCACGGCTCCGTCTTTGTCTTCTTCACGACTTTGTGTCTATTAGTCTTCATTTTTTCTCTTCGTGTATTGGTATTCTTCTTATGAATTTGGTCTTTTTACAGGATTCTGGTCTGAGTCTTGGAGTAAATAGGTTATTTGACTAGTATCAAAACTATTTATCCAAGCTTTGATCTTAGTCCGATAATCTGAAAAAAATCAATAATAATTAAGAAAACTCTGGTCTACATGGAGGGTGATTGGTGGCTTTCTAGCACGGGAATGCTTGGAAAAGGCCTCGGGGCAGTGCTTTAGGCATAAATAGAGCTGAAATTGCATCGCAGAGGTGTGGGGAGGGTTTCATAGGTCTATGTTGTGAAACTAGCAAAAAGAGAGAAAACACGAGTTCTTGGGGTTTTAAACTTCAACGGGTGGATTTTCGAAAAATGGCGCAAACATCATATTTTTGAAGGACAAGTGGTTTATTGGGACAGAGGGGAGGTGGTTTTAGGTGGTTGTCGCACTATTTTTAGGCATGAGCAGTTTTCGAGAGGGGTCGCCTGATGAGCTTTATATAGCGTGACACATAGCCATCAGGGGTCGGTGGAAAACCTCCTTATCGGGTGGATAACAGCAGTCCATCAAGCCCAACCGATATTGATGTAGGCCATTAGATTTGCGGGATAATGATTTGATGGTAGTATAGTGGGAGAGTTGTGCAGGGGAAATAAACGGGAGTTGAGGGGGGCCTAGGGTTTTAAACCTTGGTGATTTGGGATTAACTTAGGCTTTAATCACAAGTTAAGTGATCAGGTTAGGCTTCAATAGGGATTAGAGAGTCGTAGGGAGACGGGTGAAGCCTGATGCATGATTAACTCAAGTTCTACCGGGATTAGGTAGATTAAGTAGTGTTATAGAGGGATATGGATAGTTTATTATAGTTTTATTAAAACTCAGGAGCGGGGGTTATTTTATATGGGGAATTAGTTAATACAGGAAAAGGGTTTATAGTGGAGTTATAAAATAAAGTTAGTTTATTAATATGAAATGAGTGGAGGATGGGTTATTTCCTAACTAAATGGGCAAAAAGCATGTGATTGCGCATTATATTTAAACTTAGGAAAAAGGGATTTTTTTTTTCTTTTTCTTTTTTCTTTTTTCTTTCTTTTTTTTCTTTTTCTTCTTCTTTTTTTTTTTTTCTTTTTTTTTGTTTTTACCTGCGAGGATTTACACATCGGGGGGTATTACTTTCCTTAGGTAAAAAGGTGTTTAACCTTAGGAAAGGGGGTTTTCATAGGGTCATGAGGGGGAATGTGTTTATGAAGGAGATTCTAGCACTTGGGTCCATAAGTCATTAAGCCGAGGGTTTGGTCCCTCCAAAAGTTAGAGAAATGCTCCGAGCCTCTGTGACTTGTAGGGTTAAAAGTACTTAGAACATAATTGTTGATAGGAAATTAGTAAGTAAAGGGGAAAAGTGAATGAGGGGAAATTAATCATATGAACTTGTAACCTTTTTTATTTTGCCTTCATGGTTGAGCATACATGTTGAAAGATGTATATAAGCACGATGCATGTTCTTTGATCCAAGTAACTTCGGTAATTCAACAACCTTTCTTCTACTTACCTTTTCTTACCTCTAACATATTTTATTCATTTTTAGGGTGCATTTAGGCTAGAAAACCATTATTCATCTATTTTTCTTTCATAAATCAAACTCCCTAATTCTAACCTTATATCATCCAAGGGCTCTGATTAAGTTGATGAGCTACTTTTATTATCTCTATCTAACTATGATCTGCCAAGATTGAACTGTTTGGTTAGATTTTATTCTCTAATCTATAAACATGAAATTCAAAGCATGGAATAACCAATATTAAAAAGTTTGATTACCATGGATTGTGGCATGAATAACAAGTTGCACACAATCATTATTATGCATAAAAAGTAAATAGTAGTGGTATTTGGACTTGCACACTTTCATGGTCTTTTTGTTTTTGGGGTTCATATATCTTCATTTTTCTTTTTTTTACCTTCTCTTATTTTTTCTATCCTTTAATTTATCTTTTAGGAGATACCCTCTTTACATTTTTTTATTTTTTATAATATGGAAAACATTTATAGAAAGCAAAGGTATGTACAATATTACAAGGCTTAACCTTAGTCATTCAAAATTATGACTCCTATTGATATAGGAACCTAATAGTACATATCCATATATTTTGAAAAAAAAATTGCAGGTGTGGATTAATATTCTAAGGGACTTGAAGCCCAAAGCGAAGGCCATGGGGTTCTACTAATATTCATCAAAAAAAAAAATTAGAGACAATTATATTTTTTCAAGTTTAGAGAGGGTAAAAATCATCTCTTAAAAGATGAAGTCCTTATTTTTGAGTCAGTGAAAGTTTTGTTTTGAGCTAGTATTTGTAATGGATGAGGCAACTAGTCTATTGGGTTCTTACTACCATCATTGATCGACAACATACCCATGGATCCAATTGTTATCCCAATAAACTCCATCTTTTAAAATTTTCAAAAAATGCTTACAGTTTCAGTGTCAGCATTTTAGTTGTAACAAACAAGAAAAATTACTTATAGTGGCGCTATAAGCATTTTAGTGATCTGATATGGTTTTCTAAAGTAATTTGTTTAAAACAGGCTTATTAGCAATATCATTTTTACTGACAGGCCAACTGTCAATGCCAAAACTAGATATAAAATTTAAAAAGTGATGACTATACTGACCACGTCAACTTTAGCGATATCATTCACATGTGTCCCTATCTATTTTGACAGGGTAAAAAGTACCGGTTAATAATTTGTTCTCTATTGCTAGGAGTGAATGCCATTTAAAATGATTTTATTGTATGACACGAACTCCTTTCATAATCATAACCTAAAGCTCCATGATTATTCATTCGCCAACTATAATATTTTGTCTGCATGTCAAGTCGTTTTACTCTGTCTCATTAGTAGTTTTGTTTTTATTAGTTCGGAATCAGTCACACTTGGCATTGAAATTGTTTTTCTCACAAGGATTCAGGATTGAATCTTGGGAAGACTACATAGTACGATGGGTAAAGGAGGGAAAGTTAATTTTTTTGAGCCCAAAGCACCAGATTTTCTCAACATATACCCGAAAATCCCTCAATTGTTTTAGTAAGCTAGTTGGAGTGAGTTTTTCCATTGTTGTACAGACTACCACGATGCAGTAGCTCGGTATTTTTCTCAGGGGTTTGATGGAAATCATGTTGAGGTTGGAGGCATGTCATTTTCAGTTACAAAGCAAACCACTGTTGAGGACACAACCTTACCAGCAGACGAAGACAATATTTTTCATAGTCATGTGTTTGCAGGGATTGATGTCTCATTCTTTTTCCAAGAAGAGTTCCAAGGTAAAACTTGGAGGGCCGAAGTTCTCAAGGAGTGGTTATAGGACAAATGGCATGTACCTCTATCCATCTATCAATGATATTTTACCTATGAAGGGAGGTTCAATCGGGTAAACCTCTACCATTTCTATTTCATTGCACATCTTGCAGGTTAAATAAGAATTAATCCTTGTTTTTATTCACTAGAAAGAATTAAACATATAGAATATATGTTCAGGGCCTACACATACCCCTCCTCCCATTTCATATACCACAAAGCCCTGATAAAACTCCTAATTGGAAAAAAGCTAGCCAAGGCATAAAGAACTTGGAGGCATTTCCTTTTTTGTGGAGGTTTTTAACCTCAACCCCTCAAAAGATGAAGAGGCAGGCCAAAAAATTCCAAGAAGGAGAAAACTACTAAATGACAAACCCCTATTGAACCACCTCTCAACCATGAAAACATAGAAATTCCATCTACATCCTTTGGCCCTAAAATTCCCAAAGTTTAGTAGAGGAGAAGTGCTAGGCTCAGCAAACCAGATCATGTATCCCTTGTAAACCTACTTATTAATATTGGCCCTTCCTAGGTTGTAACTCCACCTATTGAAACCTCCCCTAGAGACACAGGTAAAACAAAAGTTACGAAAGTCAAAGAAACAGAGATTGAGACCCGAGAGGAGGAGACATGGTTTGAATATTGTAAGGGTGGCAAGAGACCCCATACAAGGCAAACAAACAAATTAAGATAAAAAATCAAACTCATAAATAACCCAGAGTTGGGAAAAGAGGTGATTGATGTTGAAAATATGCCACTAAAATACCTTATCATTAACAGGAAGAAGGCTACAGGCTCTAAGAAGAGGATACAAAGAAACTGTGAAGAGGGGTCCTATGGAGATAAGGAAGAGCAAAAACCGAAGACTAGAGAAAGTGGATGCACTTCTCAGGGTAACTAGCACCCACAACTATGAGTTGTGGAGGAGTAAAACTGAAAATTTTCCTATCTATTTCATCAAATAAGGGTTTTCATTTTATCACTGACAGTCGGCCTTATAGTTTTTTCATACAGCAGAACAGTAAGGAAGCTGACATTTCCATTATCAACGTTTTTGGTGAAACTGAAAGATCCACTGTCACTTATTTTCGGATGAAACTGTGTGCTCGTCGATAAAAATGATACAGGGAGAAAATGCCAACAGTAAGTCTATCAGTGGAAGCTACAAATTAGAAAACCAATGACACTGACAGCAACTGTATAAATGTTTTTTCACTAGGAGGTCTAAATGAAAGAAAGGATGAACAGAAAAAAATTTCCAGTGGAAACTTGATTCTATTTTGTAGAGGGACCTATTTTGCGAGCTCAGATGTTGTGCTATCAGTTATGGACCTCTTTCTTTTTCTAATAAAGATAGTTTGAGAGATATTTTACTTGACCTATATATCAACATATTTTTGAGTAGTTATTTTAGGAAAAACTGAATATATTTAAGTTTTTATTTACATGCATGAACTTGAAGATATTTAGATATCTTAGATTATTGTAATTAATATGGATACTATTATTTTGCAAACAGTTGATGTATGTTCTATAAGACAGTTTGTGAAGAATAAAGAAGGGTTGGAATTTTATTGAAAAACATTTGCATTTTGGTATAGTTGAATAGTCTTGAATATATTATAGTTTTTAATGAGGTTGAAAAGGTGGAAAGAAGTGTGGGGACAATGGAGCTTTGGGAAAATTACCCTAGTAGGGGATACAATTAATTAGGTTTTACTACAGACACCGTAACCTCCTGCTGACCTTTCGCTAGCACCCTCTGCTACCTGCTGCCCTCCGCCTGTGCCTCTATTCTGCTTTATGACATTTTCTAGTAGCAGGATGGATGATATTGATTTAGAGGTATTTGATTACTCTCTAGACCCTAATCCCGTTCAACCTATCTTTTGGCACCCTAACCCTATGTCGGCCCTAACTACACAACGCTCCTCCATAGCTCTGTCTCTTTTGGTCTCATCTCAAGTGGTTACCCTTCCGTGGAAATCTGCACCCTCCCTCCATTTTGCGAACCTCTCCATCAAATCCCTAGTGCTTGATTGTCCCCCGCTCTCACCTGGGACCCTTCACCTCCTGGCTACTTTTTTGACCCCTTCCCCATCTTTCAAACCTTTTCCCCCTGTAGACTATCTTCTTTTGGTAAACCGCACCTCTTCCCTTGGCCCTAATCCTCCTGTGGTGACTGTGCACCAGACCCTGATGTCCAGTTCCCCTACCACTATCATAGAGGCCCCTCCCTCAGCTCATCCATCCGGGTTTTTTGAAACCTCGGTCTTCAAGGTACAGACTGCAGTGCACCAATTACAACAGGAGAACCTATGCCCTACAGTTCCTCTACAGTACCATCCTACCATGCCCAAAACTGGGAAAAGGAAAATTAAGTGTGTGAATACCTATGGAAAAGATTTCACAATCAAATTTGTGGAAGGTTTATCCATGGGAAAAGTTGCAGACACAGCCGACAAGGTTTTGGTGGGTAGGGTTCGTGGACAAGCCTACTCTACAGAACGACTCGGGCTTTAGGTAAAATAAATCTACGACCACATCTTCAAAGAGCTACCTGATGTGTAGATCTTTCCCCAAGGATGGTTTGCTCTCCATTTCACTCTAGAGGATTACACTAATATGGCTCTTAATAGGTATTGGCATATTGAAATGGCCCTGGGTTTATTGAAGCGATGGAGCCCGCTCTTTAATCCGGAAAAAGAGAATATAGGGGCAGGACCTCTATGTGTTATATTACCTAGTCTACTGCTACAATACTGGTCTGAAGATGTTTTTGTTCATATTGGGAATACCTTTAGCACCTTCTTGGACTATGATAAGTCATACATTCAATCAAAGAATCATACTTTAGCTAGCATCCTGGTGCACCTCGATACTCTAGAAGGGTTGGAGGAGAAAATAACCTTGCAATGGTGGAATTTCACAAGGATCCAAATCCTTCATTATGAAGGAGTACCCTTCAAGTGCCGTCAATGCCACAAAGTGGAACATCTTTACAAGGAATGCCCACTGGTAAGAAAGTCTCCTGATCCTCCATTGGGCTCTGAAGGTGGGATGGGTAAGACTTCAACATCACTCCCTGAGAAGACTCCAATAGTAGCAGTGCCCTTGTCCGGGAAGGATTATACTACTCAGAGGGTTCCCGCCAGTGTCCCACGTCCACCATCATTTCCGATGACTAGATTAAGGGTTGTTGCAAAGGCTACTCGCACCTTGGGTACTCCTCTTTTTTCACACTCTATTATTTCATCTTCTATACACTGCACTATATTTCATCTACAAAATGCATCTATTATAGATTAAAAATGTTCACATCCTTCCATCTCTTGCTCCCTCACCTCTCATCAGCCTATTTTCTCTACGAACCCCCCATCCTTCCCCCTTGATTCCTCCTTTGCACCTCCCTCTCCTCCCTCTGCCCTAACTGATCCCCCCATCCCTACTATCTCTATCCCCGCACCTACTCATCTGATTATTCCCCCTCCCACTCTGGATTGGGTCTTACCCTCCCCCTACTATCCAACAAGCCCCCTTGCGGCCACAAATCATATCTCTTTAAAGCCATCCTACAAGCTGGGGCTGAAGTGGTCTCCAGCAGACAATCATCTCTTGACTAGGTTCTTAGAGCTTTGAACCCAAGCTTGTTGATATCATTTTTCTACAAGAAACGCTGGGCGAGGTAGAACATATCACTCGAACCCTTGGCTCTTTGAAACCTAGATGGAACTTCCTCTCCCTTAATGCTTTTGGGTGATCTAGGGGTTTTGATTTGGGATATAATCCTTGATCCATCAATCTGAGGTCTACGTGGGGTAGAGTGGGATTCATTGGTATGGACATTTTCACTGTTGATCTTGGGATGGACCTTTGGGTCATCAATGTATATGAGCCTTTTCAAGGGCGAGAGGCCTTCTGGAACCATCTCCTTAGCTTATCTATCACCTCTCTGGACAATCTCATCATCAGATGTGACCTAAATTTCTCCATAGGGTTTGGAGAGTCTTGGGGCTCAAATGCATAAGTGGACCCACTCTCTAAAACTATGGAAGCTCTACTAGAACTATACCACGCGACTGATATCCCTATGATTAAACTGCTTCCCACATGGAGAAATAGGAGAGTGGGTGTGGCGGCTTTAGCCAAGAGATTGGATAGTTTCCTGATCAAGGTTCCGATGTTATAGAAACTATCTATTTACAGAAAATGGGTTGGCTCAGGAGGCATCTCTGATCACTCCTCCATATTCTTGGAAATTTCCAGTCCTCAAAAAAATCCCAAGGTGCCCTATAAATTCAATTCTACCTGGCTATAGGACCCGGCCTATATTAAATTAATCATTGAATTCTGGCAGGCCAACCCTCCTTCTAGGGGTCGCTCCCTGGAAGAGGGACTCTGCTACAATCTCACTCAGCTCAAACAACTATCTACGCAATGGGAAAAGGAAAAATATCTGAGGGATGAAATTACCCTTGTCTCAGTCGATTCATCTCTGGCTGCACTCTTGGATGACCAGAATAGGGGTTTCATATCAGTTGAGACAAAGTCCCTCCTTATCAATCTGGAAAATTAGCTATCCAAAATCCTGAAGGAGAGGGAAGAAACTTGGTGACTAAGGAGCCGAGCGACCTAGCTACAAGCCATATACAAGAATACCAATTTCTTTCAGAACTATGCAAAGGGGCGGAAAGTCTCCAACACCATCTGGAATATGCCCATGAATGATGGTGGTATGGCATCCACCTTCAGTCAACTCTCATAGATGGGGAACTCTCACTTTCAAAGTCTCTACAAGGCACCACCTAGTGTCAATCTTGCAGAAATTGTTTGAATAGCGGGGAACTTTCCCAGTTTTGTTGATATGGACACAGCAGAAGAGCTTAATGCTCCAGCCTCCCTTGTAGAGCTAGAAGGGACTTTGAAATGGTTCAAAAAAGATAGAAGCCCAGGACTCAATGGATGGTCTATCGAATTCTACATGGCTTTCTACAAGCTCATTAGACAAAATCTTCTCAAAGTGGTTGAAGAATGCTGGACCTCCGTGAGACAGTATGAGGCCCTCTAGAACCCTAATAACTAGTGGGATGTCTGTATATATATCATTTCTCCATAACCCCTAATAACTCACTATATAACCCTGATAACTGGAAAAGGTTGTTATTGGCTATTTGTTAAGTCCAAAGGAAAAAGCTTTTATTTCATTTAAGGGTTTAAAGGGTGTTATTTCTAAATACTATAACCCAAAGAACAAGGATTTATCTCAGACTTATCCCCTACCCTGCAAGTAAGTCAAGAAGTTGTCAGCAAGAATCAGGGACAATGGAAGCCAGGACTATATAGGTATGAACTAGCCCCTCAATGTTTATTGCTCTGATCCCTAAATCTGTTTCCCCTTCATCCTTCAATGGTTTTTGCCCTATCTCCCTTTGCAATTTCCTTTACAAAATCATTTCCAAGATCATTTCTAATAGGCTCCACCCTATCCTCTCCCACCATATCTCTCCTGAGAAATTTGCTTTCCTACAGAACTGACAGATCCATGAGGCCATTGGCACGGCTCGGGAAGCATTACACTCCATCAAAATAAAACATATGAAGGGAATTATCCTAAAGATTTATCTAGCAAAGGCCTTCTACAGGGTTAGATGGCTCTATATCAAAATGATCCTCATCCATCTAGGCTTCCCCACAACCTTCACGCACTGGGTCATGTGCTATATCACATTGGCATCCTTCATTGTTCTCATAAATGGCTCGCATCACATTTCTTCCACGCTGAGCATGGCCTTAGACAAGGATGTCCCCTCTCTCCTCTTCTCTTCTTAATCATAATGGAAGGCCTCAACAGGCTCATTGCATCATCCAAAAGGGAAGGTAGACTACAAGGGCTAAAAATGAGTGATCTCTGCTATCTCACTCACCTCTTATTTGTAGATGATGTCCTAAGTTTTTCTTGATGGAATCATCTAGGACACAACTACTTTCTATGACATTCTATCTTTGTTTGCCCTTGCCAGGGGTATGGAAGCTAATAATGTCAAGTCCTCCATCACTCTATCTCATACCTCCCCTCAGGACGCCAGACCTGCCCTCCATCTTTTCCCCTACCAACAACATCCTTTGGAGAATGGTCTCAAATATCTAGGGTTCTGGATCAAACCTCATTGTTATAGGATTTCAAACTAGATGTGGCTTGTGATCAAAATAGAAAAGGCATTAACAAATTGGAACCATAGATTCCTATCCAGAGTTGGCCATCTTGTCTTCACCAAATCTGTTTTGGATGCCACTCCCATGTACTAGATGTCGTTGGCCTGGATACCTTGAGGAATACTTTCTCGCATCCAGAAGATATGTTGTAGATACCTTTGGAATGGCCAAAAAGAGGGGAAAACATTTGCTTGGGTTGGATGGAAAAATATAGCTCTCCCCAAGAGATGGGGTGGATGGGGAATAAAAGATCTTGTTGTTTTTACTCAAGCCTTAGCAACAAATACGGGATGGATTCTACTCACATCTCAGAATCTCTAGAAAACTATCATATACCACAAGTATGTATGGCCACATTAGCTTATGGATTGGATCAATAGTTTGGAAGGCGATCCTGCATTCGTTGCCTTTTATTAGATTAGGGCTTGCATGGAGAATTAATGATAGCAACTAGGTGTGCATTGGTATGATCTATGGATAGGGGGGGCAACAAGTATCAGCTTCCTCCAGACCTTATCCAACATTTGCATCAAAGGGACATGAAGGCAATTGCGTAGATAGCAGACATGGATCACAGTTCTATTTTTGAATAGGCATGGTTATCGGCTCATATTATTGGCATCCCTGAACAATGGAAGCAAGTATGGGATAGATATATCAATGCTCTGATCAAAGAGCATGTGCATATCAAGGAGGGCCTGAATGAGCTCATTTGGACCTCGGCAGATCATGGAATATACACTCCCAAAATAGGCTACCTCTCCCTTCTATTGGCTCGTAAACCAATGGAACTTCAGGATTGATGGCATATTATATGGAAGTTGAAAGCACCTCCTCAGGCCCGACTATTTATGTGGAATGTACTAAACAACAAAATTCCTATGAGATATTATCTCACACACATATCATTTTATGGGACGCACTGGTGTGTACTATGCAAACAAGACACTAAAACAAATGACCACTTATTCCTACAATTCCCTGCATCTGTTCATCTGTGGCAGTTGATTATACAATCACTATCCACACAGAGCAAGTGGCATGGAACCAAGACCAGAATTCCTAGTCTACTGATTTCCACAGTACCAAAATAGTGTGTTTACCTCTCCTCTTATGTTGGTCAATATAGCTTACCTGCAATAACATCATCTTCAATGGATCCGTGGCTCGATGGCTTCTTGTTACTGCAAAGATTGTGGCTGCATACCATGAAATTCCTAAGGTTGCCCATACTCCCCCTCAGTGCACACACTCCCTGGGATGGATTGATCAATCCACCCCATGGGAATTTTTTGATGGCACTGCCCAAGCTCAAGGTTGTGGAGGAGGCTTTATCCTTCACCTAACAGAGCATCATTTATACAAATTTCATTTAGGCTTGGGGGAAGGAACTAACAATTTTGCTGAACTTATTACTCTCCGACAACTTTTGCATTTCGCATTAACACACGCATGCTCAAATCTATAGATCTACGGGGACTCTAAAATCACTATAAATTGGTTCAACAACACAAATAATTGTCATGCACGCTCTCTTAGAAATATTTTAGACAAATTTGTCACTTTTGAAGATCAATATAACACTATTTCATGTCATCACATTTACAGGGAATATAACGAGGGTGTTGACAAGCTTTCCAAGGAGGCCATGCTATTATCGAGAGGCTTGTGGATGATCCAGGAGCAGGACGGTGCTAAACAACACCAATATTACCATCGCCCTTATATCGATCGAGCATATCAAAGGGTGCATAGGCACTAAAATTTTTCACATGATATTTATTAGCTCGTTCTACAATGTATATATATATATATATATTATATTATATATATATATATATATATATATATATATATATATAGATAGATATATATATATATGCCTATCAGACTATTTTGAACACCCTGCGAGGTGATTTTGTAAAGTTTCTATTTTTGGAAATGGTGCTTGCCATAACTTATATTTTGATATCTATCTAGTACTAGGCATGGGTCAACAGTTATGCATATGCCTCGAGCATCTACTACATGTAATTTGAAAAATTTTCAAAATTAATGAGAGATTACGATTTTTCCTTGGGAAAAATTATAGTTTTTAATAAGCATTTTATAGGAAAATCATGTGTTGTAGTTCCATGCAAGTTTTCCTCTTTGTTATAAACTTTATTTCATGTCTAAAAATGTTAGTATCTAATATTGAGATCCATTGATACTCCTTTCTTGCATTTATCAGCCATCAGTATTTGTTACCTCAATTAGCTATAAACTTTGTCTCATTTTAGTTATTTTCTTCCAATTTCTAAAACAGTTAAATGATTTGTTGCTATCATGCTTTTATAACTTTCTCATTAGATTTGTAACTTTACTTGTTTATAACTAGACTCCATTCCAAATGGTATGTTTTGTAAACATGCCAAGCAATTTTATCCTATGAACTAAATCTGGCCACCCAACTCAATTGCGAAACCTACTACTATAGTGACCATAGAGTAGTTGAGTTTTATAGAGAGATCCCTCTCCAGGTTGAAGGGCCAACTTTCAACCTAAAATATCTAAGTGAAGAGCTACAAGAGGAAAAAAAGCAGATATAGGAGAAACAGGGGCTGCTATAGGAGGAGTAACCACCTTAAAAGAGGAAGAAAAAGGCCTCAAAGAGCTTCAAGAGCTTGATCCACAACCCAACCTGGAACCTGACTACAAATTGTTTGAGGGAGGCAGGATTATATCTGAGAAATTTTCCACCCACTCTTTTTGAGTTAAATAAGGAAAGAGGCGGAACACATAGATGGATGCAGATTGCCAAATCCAAAAGTGTAGAGGATGTGGGTCTCATGGAGGAGAAAGTTAGCGAGATGGGAAACGAATCATTAGGGGAATTTTGAGTTCTAAAATGGGCCTCCTAAGGAAATTATAAACTAATGGTGGAAATAATAAAATAATATTAGATTAGATCATCAAATTTTAGAGGGAAAAAAGAAAAAAATACTTTTTCAACTCGTATTTTAAACTTATCTCCCTATGGGTTTAATAAAATTTCGAGCAGGAACACTCGTTGGATGCATAATTTGATTCCTCATCCAAGGAGTACCCATGTTGCATACTTTCAATGGACCCTTCTACAAGAAAAATGAGAAATACATGAAAAAACAAGATGGCAATCACATTTTTCATGTATTTCTCATCTTTTGTGTAGCAGGATCCATCAAAAGTACGCAACATTGGTACTCCTTGGATGAGGAATTAAATTTTACATCCAACGATTTCTCCCACTCAAAATTTTAGCAAAACCTTAGGGAGATAAGTTGAAAACACAAGTTGAAGAGGTAGTTTTATTATTTTATTATTTTGTAATCTTTTTACTTTTTTACCCCAAAAATGGTAAATCATCCCCCATGGTTGACATCATCATCTTAAGTCCTATTGGTTCTTATAAAGTTTATTTTTGTTGTAAATTTTTCTTAGGAGGCCCATTTTAGACCTCAAAATCTCTCTAAGGAAGAATTGAATGATATGAAATTAAGAGAGGCAATAATGAGGGAACAACTATAGGCAAAAAACACTAAGTTAAGGGAGCAGTTGTAAGAAAAAGAGGCACAACTTGCCACCATGGTGAGTTTATCCATGGAATCTATACAATGTAGGAAACCATCCAAATCCTGTGTTATTTTCCTCAAAGAGAAATGGTTTTAGTTTCAAATTAAGACATTTGCACAATATGACTCATTGCCTTTCCAAGGCTACATGAAATTCATCAACTTTTACAAAAGGGAAAGTATTGGGGATAGAGCCAAGCTAGTTGAGTTCTACATGCATAACTTAATCCTCATAGACATGAATTTATGGGGCTCCAACTCAAGGTTGGGAGACACACAATTGATGGCATTAGCCTCTTGGTTGACCCTTGAGAAGACAAGGGCTTAAGAAGTAAAAAGGGTGATGACAAAAGAAAACAATGAGAACTTATATATCAGGGAAGAATTAGTAAGCCCCAATGTTGTCATCAACAACCACAATATCATCACCTCTGATCCTGAATTAGCACCTAGGTGTTGGGTGTGGAGCCTAATTATCTTTTGTATTCAAAGGTATCGCCACATTGGACCCTAGTTCGTAATGGGGCGGCAAAGTGGCCCATAAAATATACGTTGCAAGGGGGTCCAAGGGGTTGTAATTTCGTAGTCAATTTGAGCCGTTCATTAGGCAAATATTTGACGGTAGAAGTTATGTTTAATTTAGGGTTTTTCCCTAGAAGGCAACCCCTTGCTATATATGAGGGAATTGTATTGCGTCTATGTAGATATGTATTCTGAATGAGAAAGAGATAGGAGATTGTGTGAGAGAGAAGAGGGAATTACAGAGGATTTGTTGTAGGTTGTATCTCTTTAGTTTGTTGGATAATATAAAAGGAAGGATTGGATGTTTCTCCTTTTACATAGCCCAAATTGGGTGAACCACATATATCTGTGTCTCTCTTTTTTTATGTGTTTTCTGTGTTTATATTTCTGCACTATATTTTATGTGTTTCATTGCTTTGTAATATATAATTTTCTAACACTAGGTACATAACATCCCAAGAGAAATCCATCATGCATTTTGAGGACACTTTGAGCATGTTGGGGACAAAGAGTGTGCAAGCTTGTCAAAGAAGATGGTAGGCTTTACCTCACATTTTACAAATAAGAGAATATCACTCCCCAGAAGGACTAAGGAATGCCTTGGATAAAACCTCCCTATACAAGAGGATCATGCAAAGGCTGAAGATTGGGTGGATAGGTCTCAAACTCAATCCTCCCTTACTATTGGGCCTATAATAAGGCAACAAATAAGTATAGGAACAAAAGGAATCAGTAGACTTAGAGGAAAATGTAGGTTTCTATCCACAAGAAAACACATCATCTGAAGTGCCTTGGGATGTTAGTGTAGATTTTGATGTAGATTCACAACCCATATAATGTACTAAAATGTAAAACAAGAATATATTATACTCTTTAAACAACGGAAACCAATGATTGATGAAAACAATAATCGACAAGAGGAAGATAATAAAAGACACATATTACAATTATTTCTCTGATAAAAACTGCTGCTCAAAACCCTGATTATCTATTGCATTAATCGGAAATCTGCATGATAATACAAAGCCTGTTCTCACAATAACAATTATTCACAAGTATGATCAACTCTCTGCCTCACAAGCCCGCACTGACCAACACTTAGCCAATTTTTGCTGCTTATTAAGCCCCTATTTCCTTATGCAATTCCTATGAGGAATAACCCATATTTAATTGGGCATTCCTTCTTCCATAACTGCACAATACAAATCTAGGTCCTCTTCTGATTGCATGCATGATCTGTATAATGTGGATCATTCTACATCTGATAGTAAAATGTCCCTACACTCTACTCTCAACTGGGTCTTTCTATGTGTTGAAGCCCTGAAAATCAGGTCTACAACAAGGGGGATACCCACCCCGCCCGGACCTTGGTTAGAAGCTCCTTTTCTGTTTGGTATAGTGGGTCCAACTGGGGATATGGGACCAGTTTCCCAATTTATGTGCGTGTGTGTTTGAGAATTGATATTTCCTTTCTAATAATTTCTAAGTAAAATGATTTTATTCTAAATCTAACATGCAATTGTATTCTAATGAATAGAAATATCTAATTCTAAAAATAACTCAGGATTTAATCTTTCAGTTATGCAATCTACAATAATTTCAAATGGAAATTGGTAATAAAGATCATTCAACTGCTATGAGAAAATAATTCAATAAAATAAACCATTTCGTATAAAAAGTTAGACAAAACAATTGTGAAAAACATATCGCATAATAAGTTACTCATATATTAAGCATAAATAGAATAGCTATAACCATACAGAAGTGCCAAATGATAACTCAAGCATTCAAGCATTCATATATAAATAACTGAACTTGAATATCACCTCAATGCATAAGCAGAAAGTGTTAAGAGATAAAAGTACCATTTATAACAAGTTCTAATCATAAGCTTCAGCAATAATAATCTATCTCTTCTTAGTCCAACATCCACTAAGAGTACGAAAGTGCAATATTAGTAGTAGATATTAAACATAGTGTTGTGTTTTACAGCAACCCCCCATTTCATAAAATTTTGCTTTCAAACTATAATATGAAATGGGTCCCTTTTAGATTTATGAAAAAAATTAGTATCAACTTATCATTCCTCAAAAGGTTCGAAAAGAAATAATATATTATAAACCTTTTGAGTGAACATAAATTGGTCTTATAAAAATAAATGAATAATTCTTTATTATTGTGATAAAACGATTGCAAGATCGCATATCGCAATAACAAAGGATGCATAACAAAAAGGCACATTGGTTTTCCCTGATGCGACAAGCGAATAACTATCGAATATCGGGAAAAGTAAGTGATAGTAACAAAAGGCCCTCTCTCTATGCTCCGATGCGATATCGCTATCGGCGATCGGGGAATATAACATACATGCAACAAAAGGCTGCTTTCTAAAAACTCCTGATGTGAATTAGCTTTATCGCTATCAGCGATCGGGGATTTCGCAATGACACAAATGAAAATACTCGAGCATTCCTCCGATCTCCGATTGCGATAAAGCTAAGCGTGAATTTCAAAAGGGATTGTAAAGGCTTGGGTATATTATGTTAAATTATTATTAAAATCCTTTTTATTCCCGATAGTGATTCACTTGTGATTAGCCGCCAAAAAATCAAAGCCACGCTTAAATGAATTATTCGGTGAATAAACGATATGATGAGCATTTAAATGATTGACAAGATTAAATGGCCAATTAATGGAGCAGTTATGCCAAAATCTCTTTAGAGATTGTATCCGCAGCAATATTATTTTAATCCTTCATTATTCATTGATTGATATAACTCTTTCATACTTGGTTTGCACCACCTATTCCCTACATTACGTTCATTTTATCTCCTGTGCAGAACTCCTCCGAAGCAGCAAATTTAGGCCAAATGGGGAAGAAATCTAAAAAATTTGGAACAACTTCAGCTTCTGTAGTAATAGGACAATCTACTGCCGATCCGGGACAAAGTAAAAAAGGGATTGATCTCAGACATGACCTGTCTTGGCCTTGGCAATACTAGTTGGCAAAGCATCTATAATCTTGTTGAAGTCGAAGAGCGTGAAGTAGTATCAGTACAAGCTACAACAGGTTCAAACCGAAAGTCCGAGGCTACTCTAAAGGATTTGGCTTATTCTTACTTACACCCGATAGTGGCGCGAGAGAAAATTCTTCCATACACAGATGTAGTAAGGTGGGCAGTTGAGGAAATCCCGGTTACAAACAGAACATTTTGCACAGTCGACGGGAGAGTCTTCGGTTCGTTTCAACCCAATGATTTGAGACAAATGTACCATTTGTCGGAGCTGCAGAAGAAGTATAACAAAGCATTTCTGGAGAAGTTTAGAGACAAAAATGAAACTGAATCAGCACCTATATGGGAATGGAGACAGAACCCCGCAAGACACAAGCATGAGTCCTCTGGTAAATTGCTATCAGCTAAAACATTGGAGCAATCATGTTATCAAGAGCTGGAAAAGAATGGGAGGTTGATTACATGTATTCAAAGTTTAACTTGGGACACCTATTGGTTGTTCCTAGTAAAACCATACAGCCAGAGAGCCGCCCTCAAGTGTCTAACAGATGCAATTGGGTGTATCATTCCTGATATACATGATGCCACACACTCGGCTCAGCTCAATTCTCGTCTCAGCTGCCCTCAAGAAGTGGAACCGATGCTACCGATATGCCAACTTAGATCAAAGGGAAAGCAGCCAGAGTGATGAATCATGCTGCTGACTACCAAATTGCTGTGGGGGAGATATTCAAGATCAATTTATACCAATTAAATATCATTTTATTTTTGTAGTTAGTTATTTTAATTAAGTATTTATAGACCCTTTCATGCATTTAGAAAGGGTCCTCAGTTTTTGTATAAGACTCAAACCTGAAGTTGCACTATTGTACTTCAGGTATATTTTTTTATAAAGACTGGGCCAAATTATTCCAATTTTTGACAACGAAGCTTTTATGTGGATGTGCACTACTGCCTTTATTTAAAAGTATCTCTGAGTTGAAAGAAGGAATTCAAATTGCGATTGATGTTGGGAATGATTTGCAGCACATATTGTACTACTATCTATGTCTGAATTCATTCTTTTTATGTGAATTGTTATTTGATTACTCTTGCTATTATTGAATATATGCATGTGTTTCAACAACATTCTTTATACTTTCCACTATTGGATGTTTACAGGATGCTTTTATTTTAGTCATACATATATCAGTAATATATAAAAGACAAGTGTAACAATGTTTTATTAATTACTTTGTTCAACTATTTGAACAAAGCAATCATTATATGAATGAATGTCTATGTTTGTTGAATAGAGTCATATATATGCCTATTGATGAACAAATATCATTAAACGTTGCACTTAAGAATAGAAATTTCCCGGGATAGAATAGTTATTTGTATTTTTGCTATTTATATTAAGTCATCCATCCATTATCACTTATCAGAAAACTAGTCACTCATCCATCCCTTTTTATTCATCATTGGGAAACTGGTCCCATTATATCCAGTCGGAGCCACCATCCCAAACGGAAAAGGAGCTGCATTAAGGTCTGGACCGGGTGGTTTTCCCCGATGTTGATGCAACGATTTTTGAGGCATCAACAAAACCCTATTGCATTGAGTGCCTCCATACGATGGGGAAACTTTTGCTAAACTTAGTCCCTAATGAGTCACTTGCCTTGGTGCAAGAGTTGGCTAGCTTTGACAACCTAATATAGTTGGATAATATGTTGGTGAGTATTATTGATATGTGTTTCCATAATCCAATCAGTCATGGCATGTTCCATGCAGTTTGGGTTTAGCTTTCTTGGTGTTATTTGTTTAGCAATGTTTGATGTGTCTAACAATGGTGGAAAGTATGGCCGAAGGCTCTCCACATTGAACACTGGGTGCAGGACAAGGAATGAGGGAATGTTGAGCTCAAAAGCATTGTCTCCCATAACCTTGGTGATGGTGTAAGGCCCATACCAGAGTGGGAAAAGCTTCCAATGGGCTCTGGCAAGGCATTATTTTTGCAAATACAACCAAACTTTGTCACCCACTTGAAACTTATGTGGCACCTGATGTTGATCATGTTGTTTCTTGCACTTGGCATTGGACTTATCCAAAATGTCATGCACCTGCTGGAAAATGTGCTAGATGCATTCAATAAACCTAGTGGCTTTATTGGCCTCGGAATATACATGTGTAGATTCAGTTTATGTAGTCGCATGAGGCATGACAACATCAATCAGACATAATGGTTGAAATACCAGACCCACTTGAAATGGAATGTGTCTAGTCAAGACATGGATAACTTTGTTATAAGTATGCTACATATAATGAAGGCTCTCATCCCAGGCACGTGGATTCTTGGAGTTTTACATGCATAATATGTGCACTATCATCCTCTTGACGACCTCTGTCTAGTCATCAGTCTGGGGATGGAATGCAATCAACTTGGTGAGCTTGGTGTCCAATAATGTCCAAAGGATCAATCAGAGTGTTCTTAGGAACCTTCTATCCCAATATGATATAATGGTCCACGAGATCCAACAATATCCACACTCATTCAAGGAAGAATTTGGAAGTGTCCTCTATTGTGATACTCTTCTTGCAAGCCGAAAATATAGCCATCTAAGAAAATCTATCCATGAACACAAATACACAATCATTACCATGCTTGGTTGAAGGGAGGCCCATCATATAGTCCATAGAGATGGATTCCCAGGGTTGGTTGGGACTAGGAAAATGAGTGTTCTGTCCTTGCTTCTTGATGGTTGGATTGGCGATGGCACATGTAGTGTAGGATCTGATATATATTCCAACACCATGTTGAAGTTTTGACCAATAAAATACCTTTTTAGTATGGCCATAGTTTTATCCATATGAAAGTGTCCTGTGACCCGCCTAAAGTGCGCTTCCCAAATTAGCTTGGCACACTTGCTTGAAGGAACACAATGGTGGCCTAGGTAGCATAATAATGTGTCCTAGAGGTGGAAATATGGAAATTTCCTACCATCCACTAGAATCTAGTATGTGGTGGTAAACTCTAGATAATTTTTATACAATTGTGGCCATCCGGAGGTCTCATGGCCACAAAGGTTGAGAACCTTAGTAAATGCTACAACTAGGGGCCAATTGAGGCAATCTACAACATGATTGGTGTTTCCATTATAGTATTTAATTTTCAAGTGGAATTGTTGCAGATATGCATACCACTTCTGATGTTGGTCATTTTTCAACTTTCCTTGTGTTTGTATAAACTAAAGGGGTCAGTGATATATGTGGATGATTATCTCCTTCCCCAGAATGTAATGTTTCCATTGCCAATGTTGTCACCTTCTGAAAAGAGATTCCTAGTTGCACAAAGAGGGAAAAATAATGGAGAGGAGGTTGTTGTGCTTTGCAGATTGGATATTAAAGGGGGAAGAACAAGTCCATCTTGAATTGTTTCGGAGAAATTTCCATATTCTCTAAAACCAGTTCTTTCACAAACCCCATTTTTCCTTGTGAAATATAATCTAGCCAGAAGCCCTTTGTATACCCAACTCTAGCTGTGTTTCCATTCCCCTTTGAAATGTTTTGAAAAACACTAAGAAATCATGTCGAAACGCTTTTTAAGCATATGGACCCACAAAACACAATCACAACCGGCCCTTTCCCTTTTTTTGATACTTATCCTCACATCACCACTCCTTCCTGTCGATTGTGATGGAATCCCTCCTCCACTGATACCACATGTCGCCATGTTTCCCTGTTGTTCACCATATCCACCCATCACCACTCCTTCTCGCCGATTACGATAATTATCCCCCCCCCCCAGATTGTGATATCGCAATTAGGGATCGCACGTGATAAAGTCCCTCTCTGCCAAAGTCCCTTCCATCTTATGATTACGATGTGCGAGAACCCTCCTGGATGCGATAGTTTATGTATCATGCCCTATTGAAGTTTGGTGTCTAGGAAATTGGCAAGCACTATGAAATGTAGTAAAAAGGCCCTCTCTCCAGTATTGTGATCACAATACCAACAAGCTCGGATCAACAACCCAGATTAATGAGAATTAAAACGTCTATTCTTCTTTTGCTCAATGGGATGGTGAGGGTATTTTTCAGTGTATATCTAGTAGCATGGTCATAAAGCAGAGAAAATATGGGTAATACTAGGTAATAATCAATTGTAATATCCCTGGTGGGCCCGAACCTCGCATATCGATGATTGCAAGTATTAAGGGGGGGCTCAACCCATTAATGGAAAACCCTGATGCGATAACTCTGTGAGAAAGTAACACAAAGCTTTAAAGGTGTGGTGGGTTGGTAGCTGAGGAATTTAAGAAAGGAGGTGCATCATTCAAAAGCGGCATGGGTTTACCCAGAAAGGCCCCTTTTGACACGAAACCAAGGTTGATGCTTATAGAGTAAATGAAGACATGGAAGGTCAGGAGGACTTGATGATCTAGCATGGCACACCACACAGAGGGAAGACGACGTACTGCCTAGGCGACCTCTGCTTCTGTACTGTGGAATTAAATTGATAGTTGACCATTCCTAGTTTTGAAGAATGAATGATCCAAGCAGTAAAGGCATAAGCAATGGGAACCAATTGAGTGATGAAGGTAACTAGACCGTAGGCAAGCAACAACTCAAAGCAAAGGTGATCACAGGGATGGGCATGGAGATATTTTGTTGGCATGTTCATCCGATCGATTGACTTGTTCTGTAATCATGTAATGTGTCGATCATTTAATGAAGCAATTAATATTTTGTAGTGATGTTTGGGCCACAAAGCCATCCTAGGCCAAGAAATCTAGTCGATCTGATAGCTAAGGCTCAGCTGAAGATATTTTTTTGTAATTACTGTTCAATGTTCCCTTCTCTAGATAAATAGTGGGAAGCAACACCTCACAAAGGTTCATAATTCTAAAGAAAGAACTACATGTTATTTTCAAGACTGTATGATTTTATGATATGCGTCTTTCATAATATTAAGGAAATGGTGGTGATTCCTCCTTCGAGTACTACAATATGTTATCCTTCTGTTAAATTCCAATATGTTCATGTTTCCTCTTTGAATTCATGCAATCATAGTTGCTAGAAACTTTTCATACTTTCTTACAGATTCATTTGTATTGACTAGTTAATCCATGTCCCTGTATGGATTGTTGAGATTATATATTTAAAATTGTGCTCCATCAATCATTGCACTCAATCTCTCTTTCCTCCATTATGTCTACCTGTATCTTAGATAAGTGTAGAAATGCTTGAAGCTTCAAGCTCTATGTGACAAGTGTAGAATTCTTGATGCTTCAAGCTCTATGTGATGAGTTACTCCTCCTTATCCTCTCTCATTGCTTTGTCAAATCTTATTAAACTGTAGGTCCTTGAACTACTCGACCTCCACTATTTTATGCATATATTTCTATGAGTTGTATATGTGAATAAGTACAAAAAATACATGGCTTACGCCTTCAAATGAATGAACCAACCCATGATTTTTAATATATATGTGTGTGTGTGTGTGCGCACGTGTGATGTCTCAAGTTTCCTAAGAATCATATGAGACACACAAAATCTAGATGTGCCCAGGCACTGGCCTTGTAATCAATATGAGGCTGTCTCTGGGAGCGACAACATCTTCTACCACCATTGTTGGGGAACGTATTGAATGATTTTTCCCCTGGGATACAACAAGTTAAGCACTCTTTTTGTAGGTGAGCAAAGACATTCTGATTTCATCCTCATCACCTTGGTGACTCCACAAATCCCATTATCATTTATCATCCTGGAATTTAGAAGGCCTCACAGTCGCTAAGGTACCTCTCAGCAGAAAACCCATATGTATCTCACCCAGAGAAATTAATCTTCAGGAGAGTCTAGAAGGAGAAAACTCCTACTACCTATGCCACTGTCTCATCATTCTTTGAAGCTTCCTCATCTAGCTCCCAACCTGCTGCCACTCATTTCTTAGAATTTACTCCTAAGATCCTTACATAACCTACTCTCAATATAGCCACTCCAACCACTGTGGTTTTGACCCAAGTTCCTCCGGAAAATCTCAATCCCCCTGCATTAATTCAGATGGTTGTTCCAGGCTTCTTACTAAATAAATATGCCCCTCTTAATTTACCTCAACCTCTAAGTTCTATGCCCTAGGCCCACCTGAAGGTTTTTCCTAGGTTCAATGGGGAGGATGAAAACACTGCACAAAGACACATTGAAAACTTCTGTGCTTTTGTTGAGATTCTGAATGTAGAACAACTTGATGTGGTCTTGTGACTGTTTGTACAATCCCTTGATGGAGAGGCTAGAAAATGGTTTAAAGCACTCCATCACTACCTGGGAGGAACTCGAAAACTCTTTCACAAAAAAATGGGGTGAAAAGAGAAGTCATGAGTATGTCCTCATAGAGTTCAATGCTATAAGGAAGAAGCTCGAAGAGGATATTTCAGAGTTCATAAAAATATTTAATAAGGTATATAATAATCTGAATGGTGAAATAAAACCTCCTCAAGCTGCTGATCATGTAATATTCGTGGGAGCCTTTGAATCTGACTTTGGTTTTACCCTAAGAGAAAGGAGGTCTCGCACTTTGGATCAACTCCAAGTTGATGCCCTTGAGGTAGAAGCAAATTTCACCTTGGAGGGGAAGTCAAGAGGTAAGCATGAACCTATGAAGAATAAAAGGGGGAAAGAAGAAACATCCTCCTCGGGTCAAGCTAATGAATCACCAGATCCAAAGTGGGAATAAATGGATAAACTCATCAAGATTTTATTGCATAAGGTGGTGAAACTTGAGCTGGAAAACAAGAGTCTCTTGAAACCGAATGCTCAAGGTAACAACCAAGGTTATAACCCACAGTACAAAAGGCCACCATTGCATATACTTCCAAGGGAAAGAAATGACCAACTTGATCCAATCCCCCATTATCTATATTTAGAGGATGATCTCAATGAACAATCATTGAATACACATGAGATGTAGGGAAAATTGTATTCCTCTTTCTCTAAAGAAGAAAATGAAAAGATGGTTCACCAGGAGACAAGTCATGATAGAGAAGTAGCAGCAAATGAGGAGGACATAGGTGATTATTATAATTAGTTTCCGGATTTCATGCAAGCACAGCTACACTGAAGGTATGATATAAGATCTTCAAGAAAGAGGCTGAGGGAACTAGTACAACAAGAGGGAACTGATCCCCAAGATATCCCCCCAGTGACAGATAAAGGGAAAAGTAAGCTGAATCTTGACTCATCAAAGGTAAAAGTCTCCTCAAATAAGGAATGCAATAGCTTTGAGGTACACATCGAAGAGAAGCCACATGTTCTAATAAAAGATACTAGCGATAAGGAAAGAGAAGCAGAGTCAGGAGGCATAGAAAATGGCCAACTTGCATTCAATCTTCCAAAGGAGCTTGAAAAGGTAGAGATTCCTATTCCTCTAATTGAACTTCTAAAGCAGCCCATTTATAAATCTCAATTCTCTCAGTTCATTCTTCCATCCACCTCAGCATCGACCCATGACTATTTAAACCTTCAAGGAGAAAGACCAATGGTTGTTTTTGGGCCTCATGTTGAATAACTTGATCCTTCAACTGCACCCTTCTATGTGACCCTAGTAATCCATGACCTCTTATTGCATAATTTCATGTTGGACTCCGGAGCCTTGCATAATCTCATGCCCTTAGCAGTGATGGAACAACATGGCTTGAATATTACCCAGCCCTATAAAGACCTATACTCCTTTGACTCTAAGAGGGTCAAATTCTCGAGAATGATAAAATATTTGGTGGTAAACCTAGCTTAGTTCCTTCTGAAGAGCGTAGTGATGGACACCGTAGTGGCAGATATTCCCCCTCAATTCAACATGCTCCTGTCTAGGTCTTGGGGTTCCAAGGTGGGGGCCTCTATCAAATTAGATCTAACTTATGCCACTATTACCACTTTTGGAGGCGAATAAAGGAGGTTGTACAGAGAGTCTAGATTTTAAAAAACTGTGACCCTAAATGAAGGTTCTAAAAATTCCCCAGTATATGGAAAAAAAAAAGTGACCTCACCTACTTGTTCCTAGAAGAAGATGATACCATCTTAGAAGAAACAACAACACACCTAATGATGTAGTTCAAACACCAACACGCATATGAAAACAAATTGTGGAAATTATACTTTGATGGAGAAAATTCCAAAGAGGGAAATGGAGAAGGAGTATTGTTGGTATCTCTTGAGGGTAGCCTGATGCCCCTCTCATTCAAGTTGGAGTTTGAGGCAACCAAAAACGTGGCAGAGTATGAAGCATTGTTCCTTGGGCTATAAACAACAAGGAATATGAATATTGAATGCTTAACTTTGTATGGAGATTCTGAGTTGATTATAAAGCAGATCAGAAATCAATGCTAGGGTAAACACCCCAGATTGAGGACTTACCATACTTGTAAGGTCCCTATAATACTAGTGATTCCCCCATTAATATTGTCATTGTATCCCTTATTGTTATTGTTGTGCCCCTATTGTCCCCATATTGTTATTATTGTGCCCCATAGAATCCCACTATTGTTATTTGTGTGCCTTTATATTATTATTGTTAAGTTGACTTGGTTATATTGTGACCCCTTAGACTCCTATATATAGAAAGGAGAATTTTTCATTTGTATCATCGAAGAATTGTTCATTTGTGTAATGTAAAGGAGGTTGCCCCCTCAAAGAGACTGAATTTTAAGGCATTGATCTATCTTTTTATATTTTTGTGAGCTGGTTTCCTAACATTTGGTATCAACTTTGGATTCTAGGGTTTCGCTGCTCCAATTAGGTCATTGTGGAATTTTCGCTATAATATATATATATATATAATATATATATATATAATATATATATATTTTCTGTGACGTTTCCGAAATGAAAACAAAACCCATTTGGGACGAAATCGTGCCTAACCTTGAATCCAAATTTTAGAGCTTGTCTCGCTATATTTTCGGAGATATGATCTGAGGAAGTTAAGGCTTTTGCAAGCTCCTGAATTTAAGCTAAAATGGGTCATCGTGGGATTTTCACTATAACTCTTTTACTACAAAGTTTCAAAAGCTAAAAAAAAAACACATTTGAGAAGCAATCATTCTGAACCTCGGCTCCCAATTTCAGATCCTGTTTCACTAAATTTTTGGAGATATTGTCTGAGGAAGGTAGGGTTTTTGCAAACCCCTGAATTACAATTCAAACAGGTCATCGTGGGAAAATCATCATAACTGTCTCTCTTAGCATCATATTGAAAAGAATTTATAGAAATAGGACTGAATTTAGTTTCTTATATATATTTTTCAGATCCAAATGTTGAAACAATGAAACATGGCACGTCGTACAATTTCGCTCTACTGAACTAGTCACCGTGGAAGATTTGGCATAACTCTTTCTTGGAAGAATCCAATTTGGATCAGACTAGTGGCATTGGAAAGAGGACGCAGAGGGCTACTACATGTCACTATTTAAGAATTGGGAGATCCAAAATTACAGAGGTACATCAGATTCAATATCGAGCTCCTACAAGTGAAAAAAGGTGTGTATTTTTTAAATTTTTGCATAAGCTTGGTTTGAAAAATTAGTTTGAAGGAATTCAAAGGGCATAGAGAAGCATTATTATCAGTAATTGATAGCCCGAAGAAAGAAAATGGAAACACCTACTAAGCAACCTGAAAGCTTTAGCATGACTCATTAAGAAGAGGAAGAAATGCAACATGATATATCAATATTACGAAAGCAAGTGCAACAAATTTCACTCACACAAAAGGTAACATAAAATAAAATGGATGGTTTAAAGAAAGATGTAGAAGCTCAAATGGATGGTTTAAAGAAAGGCGTAGAATCTAAGATGAATGGCATGGAGGCTAAGATGGACGACGTGGAAGCTAAGATGGATGGTGTGGAAACTAAGATGGATGATTTGAAGACAGATTTGAAGACATGCATGGAAGAATTGAAAACACATTTGACAAAGTTTCTACAAGAAATGCTTATTAATGGTGAAAGGGTAGTAAAGGAAACTCATGATGAGAAAAAAATAAATGTTAATCATGATCTCATAGACTCTAACATTGGATCGAAGAACCACCGTGTTCCAAAGATCGATATGAGAAGTTTGATGCAAGGATCCCAAAACATGGATACTACAAATGGAGCAATTTTTCGATCTCCATAATGTGCAAAACACACAAAAGGTATGCATTGCAACTTTATAGTTGGAACCAAATCGATTTGTATGGTATCGATGGCTTTACTCTCATAAACAAATTGTCACTTGGGCTATTTTTACGAATGAGATGATAGCACATTATGAGGATACAAAAAGCAACACTTTTTTTAGCCAATTGATGAATCTCAAACAAAAGGGTTCAATGATGGAGCACATTGAGGACTTTCAAAAATTGAATATAAGGGTAAAAGATATTCCAGAGGAGCATAGGATTGATATGTTCATAGGGACTTTAAAAGATAACATCCAACATGAGGTTCGCCTTTGGGAACTAGATTCATTGGAGAAGGCATTTAGGTTGGCAAGAAAAATGGAAAGCAAAATTATGGAAACAAGGAAGCCTACCACTCACAATCATAAATATGGAAGTGTTGTTACCCCTAGCCATCCACAACCTACAAGGTGGACACCACAACATTTGGAAGAAAAAATAGAAAAAGGGCTTTGTTACAGTTGTGATAGCAAATACACTAAAGATCATAAGTGTGCCGAGAAGAAATCATTTTACATAGATTGTGAAGAGGAGGATGAAAAGGAACAAGAAACGTCAAAAGAAGAGGATATACACCAGGAAAAAACCTTAGAAAAAGAAGAAATGAATCTGATCATATCTTGTAATGCATTGGCTGGAATTACCACTCCTTAAACTATCAAGATAGAAGGGAATATCAAGAAGAAAAAGGTAATAGTGTTGATTGATTCGGGAAGTATCCATAATT
>APFE030744941.1:216514-242779 GCA_000404065.3 Pinus taeda
CAAACCCTTAGAAAATTTGTGTTAGTATTTTTTGATGATATACTAATCTACAGCAAGTCTTGGAAGGATCATGTCCAACATGTTGACATGGTGCTTAAATTATTGAAGGAGAAACAATTATATTCAAAAAGATCCAAATGTTTCTTTGGAGTACACGAGGTGGAATATCTGGGTCATATTGTATCTCATGAAGGTGTTAAGGTAGACCCTAGCAAAATTAAAACCATTAAGGAATGAAAATCCCCACATCCATAAAGCATCTACGAGGATTTCTCGAGTTGACAGGGTATTATCGCAAGTTTGTTAAGAATTATGGGAGAATAGCAGCACCTCAAACAACATTATTGAAGAAAGATGCATTCTCATGGACTCCAGAAGCAATGAAGGCCTTTGAACATCTTAAAGAGGCAATGTGCCAAGCACTAGTATTAGCTACACCGGACTTCACAAAAACCTTTATTTTCGAATGTGATGCCTCAGGAAATGGAATTGGTGTTGTTTTAATGCAAGAACATAGGCCCATTACTTTCGAAAGTCATCCAATCAAAGGAAAGTATTTACACAAATCTTTTCATGAGAAGGAAATGCTGGCAATGCTACATGCACTTAAGAAATGGTGACCCTACCTAATGGGAAGACACTTCAAGGTAAAAATAGATCATGATAGTCTTAAATACTTTTTGGAACAAAGATTATCTTCAGAAGAGCAGCAAAAATGGGCCACAAAGATTTTGGGCTATGACTTTGAAATCATCTACAAAAAAAAGGGAAGCAAAATGTTTTGGCAGATGCACACTCAAGAAAAGATGTGGATGTGGAAGCATTTCTTTGTGCCATTTCTATTATCCAGCCAAATTGTGTAAACGAAGCAAGGGATGAATGGAAGAATGATGAGGATGTGTGGGCACTCATTCAAAAAATACAACAAGATCCCAGTACATCTGATACATTTAGCTGGAAAAATGATTCGTTATGGTATAAGGATTGGTTATACCTATGTAAGAATTCCCAACTCAAACAAAAGATTCTTAGGGAATTGCACACCTCTCCCTTAGGAGGGCACTCAGGATTTCTAAAAACCTACCACAGGGTTAAGAAAGATTTTTTTTGGGATGGCATTAAATTGGATTTTCAAAAGTTTGTGGTGGAATTTTTGGTTTTCCAACAAAATAAAGTTGAAACAATTAAGACCCCAGGACTATTACAAACCTTATCCATTCCAAGCGAACATTGTGAGGAGGTTTCAATGGATTTTATCACAAGTTTACCCAAGTCCGAAGGAAAAAGTGTTATCATGGTGGTAGTTGACAGACTTACCAAGTATGCACACTTTTGTGCATTATCTCATCCATTTAAAGCAAGTACAATTTCTACTGCATTTATGGAAACAATTCAAAAGCTACATGAAAACCCAAAGATTATTGTAAGCGACAGAGATCCCATTTTCACTAGAAATTTTTAGACAAAATTATTTTCTTGTCTTGGGACTCAGTTAGTTCATAGCTCATTTGATCATCCTCAATCTGATATCTTCGTTTGGAAGGATATCTTCGTTTCTTTGTATCTGATAAACAGATACAATGGGTCAAATGGTTGCCTCTGGCTGAATGGTGGTATAACACTTCCTTCCACACTGCAACAAAAATGAACCCATTTATGGCACTTTATGGATATCATCCACCATCCATCACATCATATTTAAGAGAAAAAGGTTCAAGAAGTAGAAGATCACATCGATCATCAGCAACAAGTTCTCCAACTCTTAAAGGATAACCTTACCTTGGCGCAGAATAGAATGAAACAACAGGCATATTAACATCGCAACGAAAGAAGTTTTGATATAGGTGGTTGGGTATTCTTATGAATACAACCATATAAACAAATGTCCCTCAAGCAAGCTAAGAAGGATAATAAATTATCACCAAAGTATTATGGTCCATACAAGGTGTTGCAAAATATAGGTACTATGGCATACAAATTGGAACTTCCTGCAGCTTCCTGAGTGCACCTAGTTTTCCATGTTTCATGCTTAAATAAGGTTATAGGTGACAAGATTCCAGTTCAAACAATATTTCTAGAACTTGATGAGGAAGGAAAAATCATATTGGAACCTAAAGCAGTCAAAGAAACAAGAACTCAACAGCTATGAAATCGATCAATTTCAGAGTATCTCATCAAGTGGAAGAACTTACTTGTTGAAGATTCCATATGGGAGGATGAGAATTTTATACAGAAGCACCCATAACTGCTCAAGCATTGAGGACAACACTTTTTTTAAGGAGAGGGGTATGTTAGGTCCCTATAATACTAGTGATTCCCCCATTACTATTGTCATTGTATCCCTTATTGTTATTGTTGTGCCCCTACTGTCCCCATATTGTTATTATTGTGCCCCATAGAATCCCATTAATGTTATTTTTGTGCCTTTATATTATTATTTGTAGGTCGGCTTGGTTATATTGTGACCCCTTAGACTCCTATATATAGAAAGGAGGTTTTGTCATTTGTATAATCAAATAATTGTTCATTTGTGTAATGTAAAGGAGGTTGTCCCCTCGAAGAGGCTGAATTCTAAGGTGTTGATATATCTTTTTATATTTTTGTGAGTTGGTTTCCTAACAGTAATGAAGTATGGGATTTAATTGAACTTCTTCATGGCCTTTATATTCAATTCTTGCCTAGATAAGGGAACAAAATGGCTGATTCTCTTGCTATAGCAGCAAGCAATTTCAAGCCCCCTCAAAAGCTGCTTCTTAAGTATGAGGTGGAGGTCAAATATAGACCTCTATACCTGATAATGTCAAGCACTGGTGAGTATTCAAGGACGATGAGAAAATCAAATAGTTTATAGAATTAGTTGGGGAGTTCACTAACTCAACCATTGATCAAGGAGAAGAAAAAGAGGCAGATCAAGAACCAACTTCATGGGAAGATACAGTGGCTGGACATAAAATTCTACAACTAAAAGGGAATACCATTCTCCATGGGCTAGTCCTGTTGGAAAGATTATTTAACAAGGATGGTGTAGCCTCCAAACCATTGGCTTCGGAGATGGATGAACAAGTATAAGATTACAATATCGTCTCAGAGGTTGAACCCCAGATGGTCAAACCATGAAAAGGAATCCGTTTGCAATATAAAGAAAGGTATTTAAATATCTTCAAAATCTACAAGGATGTTTTTGCTTGGTCTTATGAGGATTTAAAAACATTTGATACTAATGGCATATAGCATAAGATTCCTTTAAAGAGTGGAATAAGACCATTCAAGTAGAAGCTCAACCATATTAATCGACTCTTACTCCCCTCCATTGAAAAAGAAGTGAGGAAACTTCTAAGGCTAAAATCATAGTTCCTTTAAGGTACTCGGAGTGGGTGGCCAACTCATTCCCAGTTCAGAAAAGAATGGAGAAATAAAGCTATGTGTATATTTTTGGAACCTTAACAGGGCATCGTTGAAAGAAAACTACCCACTACCTAAGATGGATTACATATTGTAGAAGGTGGTTGGCTCAGTCAGAATGTCCATGATGGATGGGTTCTTTGGTTACAACCAAGTGGTAGTCCACCGCGATGATCAGAAGAAGACTGCTTTAACCACCCCTTGGGGAACTTTCACGCATGCTCACATGCATATCGATCTTATTAATGTAGGGGGCATGTTTCAGTGAGTTATGGATGAAGGTTTTTTAGGGGAACACGACAAGTTCGTCGTGGTATATTTGGACGATATCGCATTCTTCTCTAAGACTGATGAAGAACACATTATCCACTTGAAGATCACTTTTGAGAAATGCAGGAGGAGGTATGCTATTTCTTTGAATGCCAAGAAATATCAATTTTCCGTAAGTGAGGGGAAGCTACTAGGACACATAGTAGCACAAGAAGGATTGGAAAATGATCCAAAGCAAGTTGAAGCTATCAGCCACATTCCTCTACCTTGAAATAAGAAAGAGGTCCAAGCCTTTTTGGGGAGAATCAATTTCTTGAGGATGTTCATACCCAACTATGCAGAAATAGTGAAGGGTATTACAAATATGCTAAAAAGGGAAAATTAAGTCAAGTGGAGCCCTTTCGCCTGAGATTATTTTACTAGCATTAAAGAAGCTTTGGCTGAAGCACCAGTACTAGTCAGCCTTGACTACTTAGTGCCTTTCTATATCTTTTCTTTTGCTTCCTCACATACTATTGTTACAACTCTACTACAGAAGAATAAACATGGTTATGAACAAGCCATCGCCTTCTTCAACCAAGCCGTGAGGGATACTGAGATGAAATATAACATCTTGGAGAAACAAGCTTATGCACTAGTTAAGGCTTTGAAGGCATTTCGAATGTATGTGCTACATTTGGAAATCACAACATTTGTCCCAACTACAACAATCAAGGACATCCTTGTGTGAGACAGTGAAGGGAAAAGGGGCTAGTGGATAGCAAAGATACAAGAATATGATGTAGACATAAATCCCACTAAGCTCATAAAAGGCCAGGGGTTGGCCAGGATTTTATCATAATCTAATTGCCTGGCTTTGGGGATAAACTTGATAATAGAGGAAGGTAGAACATAGATTCAACAAAACAGGATTAAAACATCAGAGAAAAATATCTATGCTAAATATGAGGTATCCATTATCTCTTATTCCTATAGTGCCCACTAAGGCTAGATAATTCCAAATACAAAACTCTAAGATTGCAAGCTCAAAAGAATATCATATCAAATGGTCAACTCTACTAGAAGGACCCGGTGGGAGTTTTTCTGTTATGTTTGGTAGAAGGCGAGACTCATAAAGTGATTGAGGAATTTCATGGAGGCATTTGTGGAGGTCATTACAGCTAGAAGGCCACAACTAAAAAAATCCTCTAGGAAGGATTATATTGGCCTAAACTATTTGGAAATTTTCATTCCCAGGTCAGGTCATGTCAGAAGCACCAAGTGTTTGCTGAGAGAAAAAAAAATTCTCCTCTCCCCCTGATTCCAGTGCATGTGGAAGAACCCTTTAGACAATGGGGACTAGACTTCATAGGAGAAATAAACCCACCTTCCAGTGGCCATCACAAGTGGATATTAACAACCATGGATTATTTCACCAAGTGAGTAGAGGCCATCCCAGCCAGAAACACCACATGCTCACTGGTAATCAAGTTTATGGAGGAGAACATATTATCTCACTTTGGTTGTCCTATCAAAATTATCACTGACAATTCTCAAGTCTTTAAATCTGAAAAGTTCACCAGCTTCTACCAGAAATTCAATATCATCATCAGGCACTCCACTACCTACTACCTCAAGGTAACGGCTTGGTTGAGTCCTCAAACAAAACTGTGGTGAGAGTGCTAAAGAAGACCATCACCAAGAACCAGAGGAATTGGGACTCCCAATTGAAGTTTTCCCTCTGGGCTAACCGAGTAACTCCAAAACGATCCATTGGAAAATCACCTTTGGAAAGGTGCCTTGACACAGAGGATAAACCAACTAGTCAAAATTCATGAAAACAGAGAACAGGTGGGGGCTAAATTGGAAAATTACCAATAGAAGATGAAATCCCTATTTGATAAAAAGGTCCAGGATCAACCTCTTCAACCAAGATATTTAGTTCTCTGATGGGACGTCTGATGGGATGAAAAAGGAAAACATGGAAAGTTTGATCCACTCTAGTTCGACCCTTTTAAAACTTCAAAAGAGAAAGGAAATAACACGTACCTGCTCGAAAATTTGGACAATGAATCATTGGCACTGCCAGTAAATTGTTAGTTCCTCAAACTCTATTTCCATAATTAGAGGTACCTGTCTTGAACCCATTGTAAATATCAATGTGTATTGTAATTATTATATGAAAATTCCAGTTTTTGTTGAAAATTCCACTTTCATAAAATTATCATTTGTTTAGAAAAGACTCCATGCTAAAGGAGAAGTTCATAGTCTGTAGGTTCTCGACGCATTGCAATCCAATGCCCCGTCCCCAATTGGATCCAATGTTGTCATCCTTTAAAAAGAGAGTCCTAGTTGCAGAAAAAGGGAAAAAGAATGGAGAGGAGGTTGATGTGCTTTGCAAATTGGAGATTGAAGGGGGAAGAACAGGCCCAACTTGAATCGTTTCGGAGAAATTTCCATGTTCTCTAAAAATAGTTCTTTCACAAACCCCATTTTTCCTTGTGAAAGAAAATCTAGCAGGAAGCCCTTTGTATACCCAACTATAGCCATGTTTCCCATTCCCCTTTGAAATGTTCTGAAAAACACTAAGAAATCATGTTGAAATCCCTTTTAAGCACCTGGGCCCACAAACCACAATTCAAAACAGCCCTTTCCCTTTTTGTGATACTTATCCACACATCACAACTCCTTATCACCGATTGTGATGGAATGCCTCCTTCGTCGATATCGCATGTCACCATGTTTCCCTGTCGTTCACCATATCCAACTATCACCACTCCTCGCCGATTATGATAATTCTTTCCCCCCTGATTGTGACATCACAATAAGGGATCACACGCGATAAAGTCCCTCCCCTGCTGAAGTCCCTTCCAACTTGCGATTGCAATGTGTAAGAAACCTCCTGGATGCGATAGTTTATGTACCATGCCCTATTGAAGTTTCATGTATGGGAAATCAAAAAGCACTATGAAATGTAGTAAAAAGGCCCTCTCTCCAGTATTGCAATCGTGATATTAAAGAGAATTAAAATGTCTATTTTACTTTCTCTCAGTGGGACGATGAGGGTATTTTTTGGTGTATATCCAGCAACATGGTCATCAAGCGAAGAAAACAAAGGTAATACTAGATAATGGTCGATTGCAATATCCCTAGTTGGCCCAACTCCCGCATATCAACAATCACAAGCGTTAAGGGGAGGCTCAGCCCATTAATGGAAAACCCCGATGCGATAACTCTGTGATAAAGTAACACAAAGATTTAAAGGTGTGGTGCATTGGCAGCTAAGGCATTTAATAAAGGAGGTTTAGCATTCAAAATCGCCATGGGTCAACCTAGAAAGGCTCTTTTTGACACGAAAACAGGGTCGATGCTTACAAAGTAAATTGAGACATGGAAGGTCATGAAGGACTTGATGATCCATCATGGTGCCCCACGCAGAGGGAAGATGAAGTACTACCTAGGCGACCTCTTCTTCTATAATGTGGCATTAAACTGATAATTGATCGCTCCCAATTTTGAAGAACGAATGATCTAAGCAGTAAAGGCAGAAGCAATGGGAACTAGTTGAGTGACATAGGTGACTAGACTGTGGGAAAGCAACAACTTGAAGCAAATGCAATCACTGGGATGGGCATGGAGATATTTTTTTGATGTGTTCATCCGATCGATTGACCTTATTTGTAATCATGTAATGTGTCGATCATTTAATGAAGCAATTAATCTTTTGTAGTGATTTTTGGGCCACATAGCCATCCTTGGCCGAGACAGCTAGTCGATCTGACAACTGAGGCTCAACTGAAGATATTTTGTTGTAATTACTGTTCAATGCTCCCTTCTCCAGATAAATAGTGGGAAGCAACACTTCACACAGGTTCGGAATTCTAAAGAAAGAACTACATGTTTTTTTCAATACTGTATGATTTATGATATGCGTCTTTCAGAATATTAAGGAAATGGTGGTGATTCCTCCTTCGAGTACTACAATATGTTATCCCTCTGTTAAATTACATTATGTTCATTTTCCCTCTCTGAATTCATGCAATCGTAGCTGCTAGAATTGTTTCATAATTTCTTATAGATTCATTTTTATTGATTGGTTAATGTATTTTCTTGTATGGATTGTTGAGATTATATCTTTAAAATTGCGCTCCATTAACCATTACACCCAATCTCTCTTTCCTCCATTATGTCTACTTGTATCTCAGATAAGTGTAGAAATTCTCAAAGCTTCAAGCTCTATGTGATAAGTGTAGAATTCTTGACACTTCAAGATCTATGTAATGAGTTACTCCTCCTTATCCTCGCTCATTTCTCTGTCAAAGCTTATTAAACTGTAGGTCCTTAAACTACTCAGCCTCCACTATTTTATGCATATATTCTGTGAGTTGTATATGTGAAGAAGTACGAGAAATACATATCTTACGCCTTTAGATAATGGACCAACCCATGCATATTATATATAATATATGTGTGTGTGTGTGTGTTGTGTATATATATTACATACAACACATATATATTATATATATATCTATATATAATATATATAATATATTATATATATATATTATCATATGTAATTAATATTATATATCTATATGTTAATATATATATATATCTATAATATATTATATATATATATATATATATATATATAATATATATGTAATATATATATATATAATATTATTATATATGAGAATCATATGAGACAAAGATAATCTAGATGTGCATAGGCACTGGTCTTGTAAGAAATTTAAGACTATCTCTGGGAGTGACAACATCCAGCATGCATGCACGGTAAGATACATCTCTTTATCATAGGTGGGTTATTTCTGAATTGTATCATAAAGTGTCTCACTACGATAGGTCATCGGATTCCCTTACTAGGTCAGAACTACACCAATATCGTAGTCGAAGGTGTCTGTCTCAATCTCAAATGATTTTTACATGTCTGGTAATGTGAGTACATATGCAGAGAAGAGACGATGCTTCAGCTCAACAAACTCCTTTTATTGGGACTCAAACCAGGAAGATTTTTCTTTCTCCACCCTTGGTAACTTAAATCAAAGGCCAAGTGATTTGAGAGATTCCAAATAAACATCTTTGATAAAAAATGGTAAGGCCCAAAAAGATGCAAAGATCTATTAGATTAGTTGGGTCTGTTGAATCATTAATGACTTGGATCTTAGATGGATCCACATGCATTCCTTTCTCATCAATGATGTAGCCCATATATTGGACCTGGCGCATGCCGAAGGTGCATTTATCTGAGTTGGCATATAACTTGAGTTACCACAAGGTTTGAAGGACCTGTCAAATATGTTGCAGTTTCTCTTCCCTACTCTCACCAAAGATGAGGATGTCTTCAAGATATACAACCACAAACAAGTTGGTGAGGGGCCACAAAATGTCATCCATCAGCCTCATAAAAATTGTAAGGGAATTTGTCAACCTGAAAGGCATGACCAACCACTTGAAAATGCCTTCCTTATATTTGAAGGCGGTCTTACATACATTTGTGGGTTATATTGGAAATTATTTATAGCCAGACTTAAAATCAAACTTTCTAAGATGCTTGGCCCCCTTGATCTGGTTCATCAATCCGTGGGATTAGATACCTATTCCTGATAATGATTTTGTTTAGTTCCCGATAATCAATACCAAGCGTCCAGGTTCCATCCTTCTTCTATACAAGTACAATAATTCTCCCACAGGTGACGAACTTGGTCATATGTTCCCTCTTTGCAATAACTCCTGGATCTACCACTTGATTTCTTCATTTTCAAGAATGGAGCAACGATATGTCGACCCATTGGGTAGAGGTGTTATAGGAGTCAGATCGATCAAATTCTTGACATGACAGTACAAAGGTACCCCTATGGCTAACAAGAAAGTGTCCATGTATTCTTCCACGACCTTATCCACCTACTTCTATTGTGTGAGGGAACCCTTCCCAGGGGGCATGGATGTGGCCACTAGCTTCCCCTTACTTTGAGAGAAAACCAGAAAGAAAGAAAAATTTCCCAGTCTCAGAGATGGTCTCATTGCATTTCTTAGTAGATATCAAAGAGATGGTGATAGACAAATCTACCTCCAGTATCCTATATAACTTATTTCCCAAAGTTATAATAATAGTGTGAGGAATGGATTCATACATAGCATGGTGCTTCCAAAAGTACGATTGGCATAATAACACATCACAAACTTTAAGAAGAGAAACATCACACAGTACCTCATTCATGAAGGGTTTGATGTTGTAGGGAAGGAAATATTACTGGTTGATGTGGAGATCTTGTCCTTGGTGGAGCCACCTGATGGTGTATGGTTGTGAGTTTGGTGTGGTTGGTAGGCCCAAATTCTTAATAAACTTTTTTGAACTAAGGTTCTTTTGGCTCCCGTTCTCGAAAATTAACTACAATGGAGAATGCTTCACCCACATCTATGAGTGGAAGAGATACTCCCCCTCCTCTATATCTTTGGGCTTAGTCTTCTGGACCTTGTGGGTGGCAATGGTGGCATTGGTGTAACCATCCCTTCCAACATTTACCCACTTTTACAAGCTCATAGGGTAAATGTGAGGATGAGTGCTACTATGACATGACCCAGCCTCCAAGTTCCAGTTATGCAAGTGGGGCTACAATCCGACTAGAAAATGACATCCCTTAGAGACCACAGATCATTCAGGAGCTTGCAAACTGCCCTAGGTGGTCAACCCTTGAGTGGGAACCCTTTTTTAGTGACCTAAATCCATAATTGAAACCTTGACACACCCGGCATGCGGTTATGAGGCTATAACCGCACTCATAAGCCTTCTTCCATGCGGTTATGACCTAAATTCCCCAATTTTGTGCTAGAGATTACAAGATTTGAGCCACTTTTCTAGGCTAGCCTTCAAACCACTGCCTAGAACTTCCTATAACTTTCCATAATCATAATTAAGATGATAAAAATGACAAACATTAAAACTTGAAGGTAGAAATTGACCTAGACTGCCTAGTACACCTTATACATTTCGTCAAACTTATGGTAAACATATAAGTTACAGGTCATGAATGCATATCTGATATTAAATCTATGAACTTCATCTAAGAATCACCAATAAGGTTTAATAACCTCTCAATTATCTACAACTACACTTGTTATCCCATGCATTCTTTAACCATTTAGATACTTATCAAATCATGAATAAGAACCATAGCTAGAGGACATCATAGAACCATGCTTATAACCAACATATAACCATAATATTAACCATGCAAGTTCAACCATAAAATCAACATAATAACAAGTATAAGTTCTCATCAATAACAATAGGAAAATAACTCTTATTGACATATGGAAAAGCAAACCAAGTTAGGGACTTCCACGTACCATCCGGGCATAGATTGGGCTAAACTAAATCTTTCTTTCAGCCAATCACCCTTGTGCCATATTTCAAGCATGAATGTGGGATCCCATGGGATAAAACAAGAAATAGTCAACCAATGACTCTAGAGGTCAAACCACCTCCACCATCAAGCTACAATGATCTCACATAATCTCACATAAACCGGTCTTGAGATCACAAAACCAAACTGAGCTTGGATGCCTCATAATTTCTTCACCATACCTTGAGGAATTTTCCTATCTCTACCCACCTACTGAGGGCTTTGCAGAGAAAAACATCTCCACCCCAAACCCTTCAAAATTTTCTTGATACCACCTCACCCAGTTCCAAAACCTTCAAGCAATCCAAAGCTCAACCAAGAATGAATCCCATCACACCATGGCTATCCACGAAATGGAAAGGTAAGGCTGAAACCAATGTCAATACATAAAAAACCTATGCCAATGACAAAAAATGAATCAAATAAACAAATGCATGTACCATGTATTCACACCTCATTTAGGAAATCACACATGTAACCTATTACCTACAAAATTTTCTTGCTAAAGCTCTTGATCCAAACTTCTCCTTGCTTTCCTTGGCTTTCCTTTGCTTGTCCTTGCTTGTTTATCTCTCCTATTTGAGCTCTCTCACTCTCTCACATGATCCAAGCTAAAACTAACAAAATCTCAACTAACAAAAGTTGTGAAATATTTCTATGATGCCTTTTTATCATTGATGTCTCCTTTTTCTTCATTTTTCCTTAGCATGCAAATTCACGTCCCTTCACCTTATTTTTCTCCTATTAACTATTTATTTCTCATAATTAAATGTCATTTATTGCTTCTTTTCCGTTTGCACTTTCCATAGCCATTAATAAACCACAAGTGATACACACTAATGTGTTTTCCCAAAATTCATCTTGGAATATGTGTCTCGTGACCTTGGTCTTATTTTTCTTTGGATTTAATATCCTTTATTATATGAAACTTTAACCTAGGGTTGTTACAAACCCCTCCCCCTTAAGGGAGCACCATCCTTGGTTTCTATGACACTATGGCTAGAAAACCATTGAAAACAAAACAACTACCCATGGAGCTTTGAACACAACTCATGTGGTATTTACAATCATATATTATATATATATCTATTATATATATATATATAATTATATATAAATATATATATATACACCAAAATATCATTTATTTGAACCAAAAAATAATAAAGGATACAAATCCTGCATATAATCATCCATCTTCCATGTAGCTTCATTGGGCCCAAACTACTTCCACTACACTTTAACTTTCTTGATTGCTCGGTTCCGAAGCATGAGTTATTTCTGCTGCAGTATGCACTGAGGTTTTGGTTGGAACTCTCCCTCTAGTTCCATTTATAATATAGACCAATCAATCACACGATCAACATCCTGGACATATCTGTTAAGCAATGAAACATGGAAATCATCATGGATTTTCACTGTTGGCGATAGTGCAAGTCTGCAGGCCACTGGTCCAATACTCTCCAAGATATCAAAAGGGCCACAATACCAAGGTGCCAACTTGGCACATGACCCAATCTTGAAGGATATCCTCTTATGCTTGATGCACTAGTACACATGATCCCAAACCTGAAACTCCTTGAATGCTTTATGTTGATATGCATAATTCTTTTCCTTTTCCTATACTGCCTTCAAATTATTTTTAATAATTTTCATTTTCTATTCCATTTCAGCCAACATATCTTGTCCAATCAACAGCATGTTCATTGGATCACTCTAACTGATAGTATTATTACAACTCCTCCTATAAAGAGCCTCAAATGGACTCATCTTCAAGGATTCATGATACCCATTATTATAAGAAAAATCTACTAGTGGAATATACTCCTCCCACCTCCTATGTTGATGCATGCCATACATCTTGAACATGCCCTCAATAATCATGTTAACCCTCTATGTCTATCCATATTTTTGTGGATGATAAGTTGTACTAAAATCCAACTTTATCCTGAAGCCTGCAAACAAATCCTTCCACAACTTGGAAGTGAACTTGACATCTCTGTCTAATATCATCTTCTTGGGAACACCATGCAATCTCACTATCTCTCTGATGAATATCTAAGATACCTCACTAGTTGAATTAGTAGGCTTCATTGTGGCATAGGGAGATACCTTTTTAACATTTCAACCACAACCATGATGGAATCATGTTGCTTCGATGTCCTCGGTAAATTTGTAATGAAGTCCATGTAAATGACCTTCCATTTCCAGTCTGAAATTAGAATAGGATGCAATAAACTAGTTGGATGCTTACACTTTGCTTTTACTTGTTGACAATCCAAACATATAGAAACAAAATCAACGCTTATTTCTTCAAGTTCGGCCAATGATAGAACTTATTAACTAATGTCAAAGTCCTCTGACATTCTGGCTGCCTTGAATACGGCTTGACATGAAACTTCCTCAAGATAAACTTCTTAATCTCACTATTATCTGGCACATAGATCATGTTCCTATATCTCACCAAGTCATATGTTATGAGTTAATACTCCTAATCCCTATCACCTTCACCCTGCTACAGCAACCTCTACTTCAGTTGTTGGTACTTGTCATCTTGCTTCCCTGCATGCAATATCTGCTCCTATAATTTTTTCCCATAATATCTTACAGCTAAAATATGATTCACCTGCACTCTTTTATTGAGAGCATCTGAAACCCTATTCTCCTTTTCTTTGAAATACTTGAACTCAAATTCAAACTCAATAAGGATATCCGAATATCTAGCTTCTCTGTAATTTAAATTAGTTTGGTCAAAGAAGTACCTTAGTCCATTGTGATCACTCATTAGAATAAACCCCCTTCCAAGAAGATAATGCATCCATATCTTCAAGGCATGAATGATAGTTGCAAACTCAAGATCACGAGTCACATAGTTCTGCTCATTCTCTTTCAACTTCCTTTACTCATAACATACCACATACCCTTCCCACATCAAGACTATACCTAGCCCTCTCTTGCAAGCATCTGTTCTACCACAAACTCTTTATCAAGATATGAAATCTTCAAGATTGGAGCATTTGTAAGAAAATGATTCAACTACTTAAAGCTAGCTACACACTACTCATTCCATCAAATTTATTTCCTTTTCTATACAAAAATGTAATTGGATATGCAATCTGTGAGAAGTTCTTGAGGAACGTCCTGGAATAACCTACTAGTCCCATGAATGACCTAACCTCAGCAACATTCCTAGGAGTTGTCTACTCCATGATAGCTCTAATATTTTCTAGGTCCATTTCTATACCTTCCTTGGAAACAACATTCCCCGAGTAACTAACTTCAGTGTAAAAGAAACTACACTTGGTGAACTTGGCATACAAATGATGCTCTCTCAACCATCTCAACACTGCTTCTAGGTGCTCTGCATACTCCTCATACTTGGAGTATATCAATATATCATGAATGAACACTATCACAAACTTTTCAAGGTAAGGACACAACACATTGTTCATAAAACACATAAAGGTTTCTGGGGCATTAGTAAGACCTAAAGGAACCACCACAATCTCATAATTCCCATACCTGGTACAAAATGTAGTCTTATAAATGTCTTCTTCTTTGATTCACATCTAATGATATCATAAATGTCTTCTTCTTTAATTCACATCTAATGATATCATGATCTCAAGTCAAGATTTGAGAATATTACTTCCCCCTTCAACTGATCAAACAAGTCATCAATGCATGTCAATGGATACATGTTCTTGATGGTTACCTTTTTCACCTACCTATAATCAATGTGAAACCTAAGAGTACCATCCTTTTTATTTACAAACAATATTGGTGCACCCCAAGGTGACACACTTGGCCTTATGTATCCCTTATCAAGAATTTCCTTAAGATGCAACTTCAATTCCACCAACTCTGGAGTGCTCATATTGTAAGGTGCATTTGATGTTGGTGCTTCCCTTGGTACCAACTCAATAGAGAAATCCACTTCCGTATGAATTAGTAACTCTAAAATATATGTAGGAAACACATCCTGAAATTGTTGCAACACATGATACCTCTTCAAGACTTCATCATCCTCAACATACTTCCGCTTGTCATTGGAAACACGCACTGCAAATAATACACACCCTTTCGTGGAATTATGCTTAGCTTGCATAGTTGTAACCATTATCACTGATGTAGGTTACTTCTTTCCTTGCAAGATTATTTTTTCTCCATCATCATCTAGGAACTCAATAGCTTTCTCATAACAATCTACCTTCATCCTGTGAGTAAATAACCAATCCATACTCAAAAGCATATTTTATGATCCCAATGGAATCACATTTAGATTGGTTGATGCAGGCATACCATTAATCTCAAATGCACAAGCTCTCACCCAATGATGCAATATTTTATTGGTCCCTATAACCAATTGCACCAACCAAGACTTTGCATACACTTCTTTACTCAAACCATACTTATCCACCATGTTAGGATTATCATAACTATAATTAGATCCAAGATCAATCAAAATGGAAACAACTCCATCACAAATATTGCCTTCCATCTCAATAACATATTCCTAATGATCTGCCTTCCTGTTATCAAGTGCTACATAGATTCGAGGAATGCTATTACCAACATCCCCAAATATCTATGCCTCCTGAGAACTATAGATTTGAGGCCTTCCACCTTGGTAAAATGGACAAATTTTCTTGCAAAGATCCTTGCCACAAATCCAACACTGCAACAATTGTCTTGTACTACCTTTATTCTATTGCTCTCTAGGTTGAGGGCCATGTCCCTTCTCAGCTGCATTGGACTTGTTTTAAGGAGCCACATTTTCTTTCTCACCTACAGCTTGTGGCCTTCCCCGCTTATGAGGCCATTTTCCATTAGTCTTATCATTCCATTTCCAATCACACTTAGGCTCAAACTTAAACTTCAACTACTCATAACGATTCTTCAATTTCTTAATGACTTTTTCTAATGACTGAGGTTCATCATACTCAATTGATCCTTGAATGCTAATGACAGTCCAGCTATGAACCTTTGAACCTTCATCTTCCCATCCTTGAGATAAGGAACATACCTCAACAACTCCAAAAAAGTACTCGTGTACTCTCATATGTCATAGAATCAATCTTCAACTCATATAACTCCTTAGCCTTTCCATCATAATATCTATCAGAAAAGTAATTCTTCTGGTTGAGCCTTTTCAACTCATGGCAGGTCAACTCTTCTACCTTGATGCCTCTGACACACTTCACGTTTTCCCACAAAATATCTACTTTTCCTTTGAGACTAAAAGTAGCTCTCTTGGTTTTCATTTTCTCTATGGAATCATGAAATTCAAAGAACTTCTTCATCCCAAGAATCCATGCTTCTGCATCTTCCAATTTCTTCATTTCTCCATCAAATATAGGAGGCTTGTATTTATTGAACTCATTTGGAAAGTATTTCTTCTCACTTCTTATATAAGGATGATGATGGCAATGAAAATGGTGTATCTCTAAAGCAAAACTATAGTATAACCCATAAGAACTACCTCTCATGTCAGGTGTGTTCAACAATCTGCCACCTCTGACTATGTCATCCATGTCCAACCTGTATCCTGATTGAGACCTTCTACCATATGCCGCATTAGTCCTTTCCTCTTGTCCATGACTAATCCTTAGATGTCCCCATCTCTGCAAATCTAATAGGCTTTGAAGGATCACTACATTAACCTCAACTTGCTTTTCCTGAGCTCTGGTAAGTATTTCCTATGACTCAATTATCATGTCATTATCTTCCTTGAAACTTATAATTTATGCCTTCAAGCTTCTCAATGTATCTGCTATGTTGGGAGACTACTCATATCCTTGTTTCTTAGTTTATATATAAGGAAAATCACATGAGCTGTAATCCACCATTACGCTCGCCATTTCTAATCCTCTTCTTCCTGCAAACATACCACATTAGATAAATCAAACATAGACATAATCAAAATAATACCTTAGTGAAGTTTAGGGGAGGCTACCTCATGTACACAAATCAATCCAAATTAGCATGATATACATATGTGTATATATAAAATGGCATCAACCTATCAAGATCTCACATCATGCATGATAACTCAAATTGTAACACTGACTACATACATGAAAACCATAGCCATTGTAATGGAGCACAAAAAACACATTGAAAACAAACATGCATGCATAACAATCACATCTAGCCCATCCAATCAAAGTGTTTGAACCTGGAAGCTCTGATACCAAGCTGTGGTTTTAAATATCACCCAAAGAGAATGGAACCCACTATGATACCTATCTGTAACCACCCCTCCCAACATTTACCCAATTTTACAAGCTCCCAAGGTAAATGTGAGGATGAGTGCTACTATGACATGATATGACCTCCAAGTTCCAATTATGGAAGTGGGGTATCCAATCTAACCACAAATTGACATCCCTTAAAGACCACAAACCACTTAGGAGGTTGTAAACCACCCCTGGTGGTCAATCTTTGAGTTGGAACCCTTTTTTCAATGACCTAACTCCATAACTGCACCCTTGACACACCTTGCATGTGGTTATTAGGTTATAGTTGCACTCATATTCCTTCTTCCATGAGGTTATGACCTACATTCCCCAATTTTATGTCAGTGGTTACGAGATCTTAGCTGCTTTTCTAGGCTAGCCTCCAGGCCACTGCCCAAAACTACTTGTAACTTTCCATAATCATAAGTAAGATGATAAAAATGCCAAACATTTAAACTTGAAGGGATAACTTGACCTAGACTTCCTAGTACACCTTAGGCATTTCATCAAACATATGGTAAACATATAGGTTATAGGGCATGAATGCATATCTGATCTTAAATATCTGAACTTCATCTGAGAAATCACTAAGAAGGTATAATACCCTCTCAAGTAGTTGCAACAACACTTATTAGCCCATGCATTAATTAAATATTCAAAAACTTATCAAATCATGATTAAGAACCATAGCTAGAGAACATAATAGAACCATGCTTATAACCAACATATAACCAGAATATTAACCATGAAAATTCAACTATCAAATCAACATAATAACAAGTACAAGTGATCATAAATAACAATGAAAAAATAGCTCTTATATATTAACATATGAAAGATCCAACCAAGTCAAGGACTTCCACGTACCACTTGACCATAGATTGGGTTGAACCAAATATTTCTTTCATCTAGTTTCCCTTGTGCCATATTCCAAGCATGAATGTAGGATCTCACTTGATAAATCAAGACATAATCAACCAAGGAATCTAGAGGTTAAACCACCTCCACCCTTAAGCTATCATGATCTCACCTAACCAATCCTGAGACCACAAAATCAAATTGAGCTTGGATGCCTCAAATTTCTTCACCATTTCTTGAGGAATTTTCCTATATCCACCCACTTGTAAGGGGCTTCTCGGAGAAAACCATCTCCACCCCCAACCCTTAGGAATTTTCCTAAGACCACCTCAATCGGTTCCAAAACCTTTTGGCAATCCAAAGCTTAGCCAAGAATGAATCCCATCACACCATGTCTATCTAGGAAATGGCAAGGCAAGGTTGAAACCATTGTTAAACTAGGCAAACCCCATGCTAATGACAACAAATTAATGAAATAAACATATGCATGCAACATGCATTCACACCTTAGCTAGGAAATAACACATGCAACATGTTACTTGCAAAATATTTCTATTGAAGTTGTTGATCCAATCTTCTCCTTGCTTTCCTTCACTTTCCTTGGCTTGTTATTTTCCTTCCTTGACTTTCCTTTCCTTGTCCTTGATTGCTTGCTCTCTCCTCTTGGAGCTCTCTCTCTCTCTCTCTCTCTCTCTCTCTCTCACACACACACACACACACACACACACACATTATTGTTCCAAAAAAGTTGTGAATTGTTTCTCTTATCCATTTTTACCATTAATGTCTCTTTTTTTCATTTTCCTTCATTTTCCCTCTAATTTACTTATCATGCAAATTTGTGTCTCTTCACCTTCCATTTTTCATATTTTCCTTTATTTCTCATAATTAAATGTCATGTACTGCCTCTTTTCCTTTGCTAATGCCTTTGCCAATTTCCATAACCATTAATAAACCACAAGTGATGCCCACAGATGTGTTTTCCCAACATTCAACTTGGAATACGTGTCCCATGATCTTGGTATTTTTTTTCTTTTCCTTTAATATCCTCTATTACATGAAACTTTAACCTGAGGTTGTTACAAATGGGTTTTCCATCAATAATATGCTTCCTCTTATCATTCCCTTTGTTGGATTTTGGCTCATAATAAAAACATGCATCGAATTCTGAAGATTTTAGCTCTGCCACTAATGACTGCTTGGCGTGAGACTCATTTTTTTTGTGAGTAGGGCTCTTTTGGAACTCACATCAATTTATTGTTTCCTTCTTTGCCTTCATGGTGCCATTATTTTCTTGCACCTTCAATGTATTTTCTTGGGCTGCTCCACCTTAGATCTATCATTTAATATGCGGTTTGCGGGTGCTCTTTCTCTGCCTCTGATTCACAGATCCGAAGTCACATTTATTTTGTTTATATTTTTGTTCAATCTTGGAAGCCTATCAGTATGCTACACAAAGTGAGGAAATTTCTAGGAACTCCATTTCTTCCTGAATGTATTTGTGCAAACACTCATGGTACTTGAGCACTACATGTCACTTAGAGTATTTGATACTAAACTTTCTGTGTAGAGTATGAAAAATATATATGAACTCGTGCACATATTGGTCCCTTTATTATCGTAGTGTGGTCCATTGTATGTACTTGTCCTCATAGCTCCCCACAAGGAAATATTGTTCCTTGACATGTTTTGAAAAGAGTTCCAAGAGGGTGCGGTTATGAACAAAGGGGGTTCCTTGACCCTTTTCTCACAATAAGTTTCCCACAAGTTCTTGACATGTGGGGCACCTTAAGTAGTGCAAAAGTAATATTTTCCTTATCAAATAAAATATGGACTAAAAAATAATATTCCAATAGGTTCAACCATTTATATACAACATATGCATCAAATATTTTACCTTCGAATATAGGGATATTGAAGTTAAATTATATATTAAAGGGCATGGCACCTTTGTAGTGGCTGATAGATGAATATGTGTCCTCTATGGGAATCTACCGAAGGATTTGGGAAATTTTTTCCATCATCTTGTTCTTTTGACACTTGAGGGCTTCTTCGAGAAATAATTTGATAGGATATCCTACTCCCCTATATTTCTTTTCTTCCACCATGGGAGGTTGTCGGTGTCAGTAGGTGAAGTCCCAACTCTTCATACACCAACCTCGTTGGGGACATGCAAAGAAAAATAGAGAATGAGAAGACCACTCTAATATTGTTGTGAATGTAAATCCTCTCTGCGGACAGAGGTGATCCCTCTAGCCCAATGAGTGGGTCTAGCAACAAAGTAAACAAACAAAAATACACTTTCCTAGCTTATGTTTAACAAATGCAGAGAGAGAGAGGCCTACCTCGCTCTAATGCTAATCGCTCAGTCCTTCGGAGATGACTTTGATTCTTTTGCTCTAGGCCTTGCTCCTTACTTTTTATTCATGTCCGAGTACCTACAAGGAAGATCAAACAGCTATGCAAGATGCAAGAGCATTTTGGCATACATCAAACATAAACTACTTAATAGATCAATGAGTATTAAGCTAGAAGCATCAACATTTGCACAATTATGGAAAGTGAACATTAGATGCATATATTAGTAAGCTACAAAGGGAAGCATACAACCTATGCCTTAATTTTGGAGACCTCCTTTTGGTGGATGTCCAAGTCCAACCAAAGACTCTTTAAGTACTCCTTCTCCAAGCTAGAATGGGTAGCATGTAAGAATAATCTCATCATAGGGATGGAGCAATCAATGACCAACCATTTGGGGATGGAAAGAAGTGAAATTATAGGAAGGGAGAGGGAGTTAGGGATCCACTAAAGAGGGAGGAAGGTCCACATCTCAAGGGGAAAGCCCATGATGATAAGATCAAGAGGTCCAAATGGGAGAGCTCGACCATATCAACAACAACCAATATTCAGCTCACTTTTCTCGAAGGTTCTAGTGCATGAAGCTTCTCCTCTAGTTTGGGAAAACCTGCCATAATGGGTTAATCATGGGTTTTCATATCAAAACTTGTGCTGGCAGCGCTACGGTAAAACAGAGTAACCTTCCATCAACACGGGGACGCAATGTAGCAAAACGCGTTGGCCTTAAAAATAGGTTTTTAGTTAACCTTCTTCAGAATGGATTTAGGGTAGTTTTCTTTTGATTCTTTGGGGAGGTTTTGGTATGTATATCATGATGGATATGATGAATAGTTGTCAATGTTTTGGCACTTCGGGATATGGACCAAGAAGTGAACAGGAGGTGTGACAAATATTGTGTAACAAATTCCCCCTAAAGCATGAAGGAAGAACATGGAGTGATGGATGAGATGCTTTACAAGTCAGTGCAAGGACTAGAACAACATTGTCAAGAGACCTGCAAATCAAGCATATACATATACATATCTGACATCTCTGATGATCATGCATAAGGGTAGATGAATAGGCATCTAATAATAGATGAATCCACAGTATGGACACAACCATCTGAATAGAAGGGATCATGTGTATGGATGCTTGGTATGGTCGCAGCCATCCGAAATAGAAAGGATCATGAATACGGACCCACGGTATGTGTCGAGTCTTGAAAATGTCATTCATTTCCATTACACTTTCACTATTATGTCCATTATATCACCTCCATTTCACCTCCATTTCACCTCCATTTCACTACTATGTCACCACATTCATCCCACTTTCATTGTCATTGGGCTACATTTATGTTTTTCCAATCTTTATTAATTCTAAGTCTTTTAAGTGAATTTGTGGTTAAAAAATAGGAAATAATGTGCATATGCGTATACCTAACAAATGGGTTGAGATTGTTGACATGTGTAGGTTGAAAGGAAGCTTCTAGAAGACCCTTATGTGGCACTCTAAGGCCAAATTTGAATTTGAGTGGAAAGAATCATGGGATCATGAGGATATGTGTCACATCTCCTAATTGTATTGTAACTCTAAAAAGACATGTGTCTTATCAGTTCCTATTTTGATTAGGACTCTAGAGGTAGAGGGAGAGATTCATGGATTATCATTAATGAGATGACTCTCATCTTTTTGTATAAATAGGAGATCTTTCTCCTTCATTAGTTAGTTCTTAAGCTTAGCTTATGAAGTCTTTTTAGTCTTTTTAGTCCCTAGTTCTTAAGATTGTAGTTCTTCCTTGATGGCTTTTGAAAGCTTTGGGGAACTTTGTTGTACTTTGTACTTTTGAAGAATTTGAATAAAGCTTTGATGTTCTCAACATGGAAGGAGATGTGAAGTAGATATCATGGAGCACATTAGAATGTAAGGTAGAGTAGATTTCATTTTGTAAATATTGCTTTGTAGATGTAAGGTAGAATAGATTTCATTTTGTAGATATTGCTTTGATTTGATTTTATTACTTTCAAGTTTGATAGATTAGATTTTTCATTCATGCAATTTTAATTCATGCAAGTGTGTTCAATTTTGCTTTGATTTCATAGGTGGCAGAGGGGCCCCTGCCTTGTATAGTTGTCATTTAATTTTGCATTTAAATCTTGTTATGCTTATGTATATTAGCTGTACATAAATTGCTTTCAAGTTGATTGTAGATTAGTGATGCACATAACCTTTTAATGACTAATGAAATGATAGAATCATCTTGTCCTTTTGCTGAAGCAGCAAGGATACTGGGTCTCATAGTCACTAGCTCATTGTTTGGTTATTGCATTTTATTTTGATTGAACTAATGACATGATAGAATCATCTTGTCCTTTTGCTGAAGCAGCAAAGATACTGGGTCTCATAGTCATTAGCTCATTGTTTGGTTATTGCATTTTATTTTGATTGACACTTTAGAAAACCAACAAGAACAAAACCCCAAAAACAACATAAACTATAAAACAACGAAGTAAGAGAAAGGTTAACTAAGCACATATAGTGCACCACACTTCATCAGTTTACGATACCCGGATTGACAATTTATGTAGAGCAATTTAAGACATTAAATTGACTAGACATTTTGGCGTCGTTGCCAGGGAAGTGTAATTAGGAGACCTTATTTCTTACATCTAAATTTTTTTTTAATAATTCTTGAGTATGCTCTTCTCTTGCACTTTATGTGATCTGGAGGATCAGAAAAAGAATTATTATGTAAAAAAAAAAAAAAAGGAGACAAAATAAAACATTTCAATTGATTCAATAAAAAAAAAATGACGAAAAAAATGAAACTCAACTGCTTTGATAGGTTCAAATTGACCAAAATTGTTTGGTTATGCTTTGTAGTGGTCTTCAAAACACTGTATCCTGCTTTAATAAGGTTTTGCAACTCAGCTGCAGAAACTGCCCTGATTCCGCAGCTGTTTCAAGGTTTAGCAGGTTACAAGTGTCCAATGAAAAAACCGACCACATGGGTATCTCCAGAATTGTCCCGACATAGATCCTATCCTAGTCACCCAGCTCAGATCGAAAAAAGCCAACTTATATAGCTATCTCCATTCCTAGTTTTTTTGTGGCCTCAATAGAAAATCTGCATTCCTGTTCAAATTTTGGCCTTAAAACGAACCTGCAAAATAATTATCCTCTTCTATTTGTTTTTGTGACCCTTGTAATTAGTAGCAGCAGGCCAATGTTAGTAGAATCTTCAAACACTCATCCATATTCTATCCATTGCTGAAGTATCATCAGCATTGTTACTGCTGCTATTTGTCGTCTCAATTATTTCTCCTCTCCGATTGAAAGAATTCGACCGAGGTCAGGGATTCAATTTACCTTGAACTAAATCAGAAAATCAGTGGAAGAAGTAGGTTTCCCACAATATCCGAAGCTCTGAAACTTGTGAAATTCTTTTATCCCTCTATCCAGCCGAAACATTCTAAGTAAGACTATACCTATATGGAGATACTTGCCAACATTTATGAGTAAATCAGTAATTTTCCAATGTGATGCAAGGATCATAATATAGGATTATATTGTGTTACGCTATTGATTCAAGAGAACATATCATATGCAACATTAATAGAGCGGAGGTTCATTACAACATATTTATACAAAGAGCAGGGAGCACGGGCCAGGAAGCAAAAACATGTAACCAAGAGAAAAATACTTGTTCAGTATGTCCTTGAAAATTCTAGCACCCTTCATTTTCTATTTCCTGTGTTCCAAATTGCAAATCAAACAAAAATAAAAAAGAAACTGAATGCAGCAAGGGCAAGGAAAATGTGAACTTTTATCCAATAGGTATATTGCCATAGGCCACCTTTTGACTAGCGAATTTACCAGTCCAAGGCCACTCACTTTTGCATAACCTTATGCCTTTGGGCTTCTGTCGGAACCTCAAATTGTAAATCAACAAAAATAAGCATCGATGAATCAATTCTTTCACTGCAGCATCCCTCATCCACCTTGTATGGGTATTCTATGCATTCATAAAAATACAGAACAGTTGATCCAGAAAAAAATGCAAAACTCAGAAAAACGTCAAATTTAAAATGCTCGATTTGCCAAAACAGAGACGAATTTCAAAAAAATAAAACATGGGTTTTTTTGCCAGGTGGGTCAATTAGATAACACAGAAACCGTTTGAGGAAATTTGTGGCGGTATGGGAGAAATCTGCTGTTCTTTGGAGCGTATTTTTGAGTGCCGCGTGAGAAAAAAAACAGAGTTTTTAATTAAATGAACAACTGTGATGAATTTCGCGTGCATGAGGAGGAGAAAGCTAATTAGGAATCAAATTATGAGCTGGCATTTAACCTTGCTTCACCTCACCTCATGGTTTAATGAGCGGACAATGATTTAATAACAGTTTGAATTAAACACGGCACTGTCTAAACATACAGCTCTTCACAGCAATGACGTGTCCATAAAACTCCGCCAAGCAAGAGGGACACTTGTAGGATTCAATTACATGAGTGATACTGGGTTGCTTTTATTGCTTCCACGGGCTTGTAACCTGAAGAAATTGGATTTACAGTTCACGTTTTTGAGTGCAGAAAATCATTGTGAGTTACTTCATTTATGCACTAACCTTGAAGTTCTAGAGGTACGGAATGTGATTGGAGACGGTGGGCTTTCCATGATAGATCAAGGCTGCCTCAATCTGGAGTTTATTGCTATTCATGTAATAGATATAAACAACTTGGCATTGGAGGCTGTAGGAGAATACTGCAAAAATCTGAGGGACTTTTGTTTAGTTTTGTTGGATAAAGAAGAAAGAATTACTGATCTGCCACTTGATAATGGAGTCATGGCTTTGTTGTTTGGGTGTAGCCTTCACTTCTCCACATTTTTTTTTCCTCTTCCACGCACATAGCCACTCCATTTCACAGTACTTTCCACACTCTGTTTTCATTAGCTGCAAGCCACTTTCCGCAGCTGCCAGCTCACACAGGGTTTCCGCGGCTGATCCCGGTTTCCGCAGCCAACCCCGGATTCCGCAGCTGTTTTGTTAAACTTTAGGTTGCAGGTGTCATCAAGCAAAACAATCCACATGGGTAGCTGGGGGAATGTTGGTACATGGATGGTGTCCTATTCATTTGATCCAATTTGATGAAAAAGACCTCAGTCAAAGGGAAGTCAAATTGTGTGTTATCACTAGGTCGCCACACTAAGTCGCTGCATGTCAAAAAAAAAATAATAATTTTGAATCAATGAAATGAATAAGTTATTTGCTTACTTTTTTGAAGGTATTGATTAATTTTGGACTGATGATGAAAGATGAATGACTAACTTTGTATCCAATATTTTTAGCTACAGAACCGTGCACATTCCGCAGCTGAAGTCTAATTCCACAGCCAGAAAAACCGCATTGTTCAAATCAGCCTATCTTTCTCATACAAAATCAGATTTTGATGATTTAAGTATCGTTGGAAAGATCTAAACAAGATCTATACAATGAAAAATCTATCATTAGAGTTTGAAATGGCAAATAATGAAATAAATTGCTGAAAAGAAGCAACATTCAACTTGGGGCACCAATTCCAAAGCAGGTATAAATTCTTTTGATTTTTCCTTTGAGAACTTGTTTAATTAATACGAATTCTTAGTTTTGTGTGTAAATATCATAATTATAGAGATTGATCACCTCTCTCCTTTGATAATCTTACATTCCATTGCAGAAGAAGTATTAGTTTTTTTTGCAGGTTTCAGGAGG
>APFE030744944.1:28875-124189 GCA_000404065.3 Pinus taeda
ATAATTTAAATAAATAAATGGATTAATTTTAATAACTAACTATTGATCTGTTTTATTTTTATCTGGTTAACTTAGCTCCATAAATATAATAGTAAATTAATATTAAAAATTAGTTAAAGGAGGTTTGACTGGGTCTTTGAGTCAAAAAGTAGCCGTTAGTCTTTTTTAGCCGTTGGAGTCTCTACTTAGACTATTTAACTCGCTAAACTGGATCTATATCTTCAACTTGTCCTGACGATGAACCACACTAGTTGGTTCAAAACGCGTCGACAAATGATTAATTATGTGATTTCGCTGAAAAATTTTCTAAACAAGTGTTATGGATCACAGAAGTCTAAATTCCTTGCTCATTATCATTATCGGTGAGTAGTCTCGCGTTTGTTAATGGTATACATCAATGACTGATAATCAAACGATTTCTCACATGGTCAACTCCAGATCATTTATTCCCATGGTGTAGAAATGTACCACAGCGGTCGGTGAAGATCTCAGGTTGTATCAGCATTCATTGGTTCACTTGATAGTTGCTCCTGTTGCTGCTAGTTGATACCACTCCACCTTATATGTTGCAATCAGTCATAGCGACATTCTATATGCTGGCACCTGAGTTTGCAGTGTAGTACCATCCTTTTCCATCATGTTCAGTCGGTACCTTTTGGGATCAGTCTTTGATATCAGTGATCCGTTGCAGTTTACAGCATCATTGACAATCTTATATGTGATATTTAGACATGTACTTGTTCGATCATGATCAGATGATCCATTATGTATTTTCCAGTAATTTATACTTGTATACTTAGTGGATCCGTTTGTACTTGATATGCGAACAGGCTTTTCTTTCTCTGAGCATGGGTATGCCCGCCTCAGAGAGTGTTTCTTTCTAATCTCCTTTTGTGGCTTGGCAGGTTGAATTCTGGTGAAGTCCTCCTCGGCTTTTCATAGATTTCCTTTCCATGTACTTTCTTAATACATTTCGGCCATCATGTACCCCTTCTGAACTCATGTATTTGAGGGCATCTGTTATAGATCCAAATCTCACTCTTACGGTTTGTGATGCTGCACTCATGGCCTAGGGCAACCCCTCCTTCCAGACCTAGTCCAAAATTTAAAAACAGTGTTTTATCCCTTATATGCGACATTGCCCTGAGTTAAACACATGTATACGCTGGTAGGCATATACCCAACCCGTGTATACGTATTAAAACACTTAAAACAATATAAAACTCCTTAATTTTGGGCGGAGATCGCGGGTTTTACCTACTGATCACCTGTTAGTGCCCGTGGCCCAACTGTTCCCAACCAACTCCCGAATAAAAAAACTACTTTGGGAGAGGTATAAAAAGACCTCAAGGGGAAGGCCTAAGGGAGGAGAGAAGAGAGAGAAAGTTTATTATACTGAGACTTTTCCCTTGACCAGGTCTGAAGACCCTTGTGCCTTCTGCACTTCCCCCATTTGTATAGGAAACCCTTGTTTCCTTGTGTGTTGATTTCATCCACTACTTATGACATCATGGAGTAAGTCATGGAAGGAGTTTGCTAAAGGCTTGAGGTTGGACGGATCCGGAAGGAAGCTTTTCTTGGAGCCTGCGAAAGGTTACTCAGGTGAAATTATTCCTTTTATGCATTTTATTTTTCTATAATAAAGAAACACGTCTTGGTTCCTCATATAAATCCTCCTTATGTTTATGATATTCATGTTGGAATTCATATGTGAATGGTTGTTTAAAGTTCATAACTAACTACCTTCCTTCATAACATGAAGATGATTTCTTTATAAGTCTTTGTCCATATACTGTTGTGTTCTTTGGAATTGGTTGTTTTGCAGGACAAAGGAGCGAAAGGGACTTGAAGAAGGTTTTGGACCCTAAAGGACCTTCTCAAATGTAGGACCTAACATATGCCCCTCTTACTATAGAATTTGCTTATAATAGCATAATGGCTGTGTGAATGTGTGTTTCTCTTTATAGACAACTTTCAGTCTGCTAGGGTTTCAACCCAAAATCCCTAGGGGAGCATTTCCCTCAACAGATGGACTTGTACTCGTCAATATTGTTGGTGGCAGTACCAAGAAGGACCCCCTTGGAGCAAAATAGTTATGACTCGGGTGTGTAAATGACCCAAGCAGCTGATGCAATGTGCCATGTGTGACGATTGGAACCATCCGCGTATCCTACGTATGCTAGAGGTAACGAAGACATCTGCATTGCGAGAAGAATGTATGAGACAAGTACTCCACTAAATAACAAAAAAATCCAATCACACCAAAAAGGGAAGCAAAACTTATGAATACATAACATTACAAAGCATATGCCCAGTGCAATACTAAGCATAATACTTTTTCAGATAGAGCCCATATCTGGGCTCCTTGAGCGGGACTCCTTCCCAGTCCTACAGTTCATATGCCCCCATGGGGAGGACTTTCGTTACGACATAGGGACCTAACCTTTTGGGTTGAAGTGTGCATGCCTCCAAGAGGTCATATTTTGGATGATAGAGCAACACAACATCACCCTCTTGGTAAGGAGGAAACTTAAGCTCTTTTGTAAATAGGGATTGTACCTAGCACTTGTGAGCCTCAAGTGCCAAGTTGGCATCTTGATGGGTTTTATCCATCTATTTAAGGTATAGTAAGCGTTCTTCTTCGGTCGTAGTGCTGAGCATGGGTTCAACGACTATTTCCAGGGAGGGGATCTAATACTCGATGGATTTTTCATTGTCACAAAACTAGATCTCATGTGCGACAGTAGACGGATTGATGTCAGGAATTTCCTCATGAGACCCACTAAATACATCGTGGAATTCCTGAAATAGGTAGGTGGAGCTCACAATTTCCTCAAGATTGCAATCCACTCTCATCTAGATGTTTTCCATGATGCCAGTCTTGACATAACTATCGATGGGCAATGATCTGGAAGTGTCGCCCATGTTTCCTTCTACATCTAAAGCTTGGATGGTCGCATATGAAGTGGAAAACATTTCTAGTATGTCAAGGGACAAGATTTGAAGAGGCATCATGTCTGAATCAGATATCGAAACATGACAGTGCTAATCCTCCCAATGTTGCTCTCCAAAACTCATGATTTCCTGAACAGCTTCGCATAGGAAGGAGTTGATTGAGTGGATCTAAAGGAGTAGCGGTTATGGGATGGGTGGGGGTACCATCAACAGTAACCAACATGACCAGAGATGCGGATGCAGATTGAATGGCTTGGTAGGCCAATTCAGCTGGTGACAGCAGCATCTGGTCTCCGAATTTGTCAAGGTCAGAAGGAGTTGGCAGGATCTATGGATCGATCAGTTCATGAGGAATAGATGAAAGCATATTGATTATCTGTGAAACCTTGGGAGACTAAAGAGGAAAACATCCAATGAGGGAAGAAGCCTTCAGTAGACCGGTACCTAAACTGACATAGCAGTCAGTTCCACCTCCTACTAGGGGTACGGAGCCACTTGGTAATGGTGAATAATAAAGGGTGCAGAAAGACAACTGATCTACTATAATAACCTTTCCATCTAATGGAAATAGGATGATGTGAAAGACAGTAGATATGACGGTTGTCATGGCATATGTCCAGCTGCGACCCAACAAGAGATTATAGTCGAGTTTCTTGTCTACAACTTCTATGTCCACTATTATGGTACTGGCTAGGTATCCCTTTGGGATAAAGGTGTGGCTGTCGAAAGCTTTTAGGTAGTTCGATGACAGGGATAGGGTTGGAGAACCCAAGGTGAGCCAACATGAAGCTGACATGACACAGGTAGAAGCACCTTCGTCGATGACAGTTCTCTATATACCTTCACCTTTCGATGTGATATGCACCTGGAATGTAAGTTGGCGAGGAAGAGGAGGTTTACACTTGTCCATGTTGAAAATAGCAAGCATGGAATACATTGGTTCAATACCTCCAATAGCCAAAAGAAAAGCTTTCCGTTGCATTGGGCATGTTTGTAATACTTCGAGAGTCGACATAGCCGACGGTGCTTGCTCCAAATCCTGTACATTGTTGTAGTGTTGGGCGGTACATGCAGATGTAATATGCATTGTGCATTGAAGTGCCCCTTTTTGGGGTCTAATTACAAGGTCCTCAACTAGCCTTTCGATATGCAAATCATTAGGTGGTGGTGGGTTTTAACCTAAGGATGGTTCTGCTATAGGAGCGACAAGAGATCCATAAAATTTGGCTCTTGTGGCGAGCTCTACCATTTCAAATGTGTAAATGGTAGAAGATCCTTCACTAGTTGAAGGATGTTGTGAACCATCATTGCCCCCTTGTAGGGGTTATGGTTAGTGTTGGATACCTATACCAATAGGTTTCATATTTCATGATGGGCAAATTCAAGTGCCAAATATGCTCTGCTTTGCTGATACAAAGATCCCATATTTCCAAGGAAAGGCAAGGTGTGTACATGCCTTCATATCTACTAAATTTTGATGGATGGTCCAACAGTCTAATCTGGATCATGCCATGTTTCAATTTTCTGTTGTAGAATAGAGAAAGAAATCTGTCCAAACTGTTTAATCTTGGCAGATCAGTAGTTAGGCAGAGAAGCTAAGGTTCCCAACTGCTTAATCTAGGGCCTTGGAAGAAATAAGGGTAGTACTAGATAGAAAATCAAAGGAAAAAGCCAATGGAAAAGAAAAGGCACATAAAAGGTCTGCAAGTCTAAGTGCACCCTCTAAGAAGAAACAAAAAATGCTAGGCAAGTAGATGGGTAAGTAGATGGGGTTGCAAAGTTCTTTTCAAAACTGCATCATGCTGGTCAATACAAAGAAAGCAACACAATGGAGCATATCTAACTTCCCTTTTCCCTTTATTTATCACTCACTACTAACATCCCTTCACCAGTTGTGGTTATTAAAGAATTCAAGGTTTTTGTGTTGGTCCTTATTCCCTTTAAAAGCCACATTTCTTGTGCAAATTTCTTTTCATTTTGATCTACTCTTTAAACTAAGTTGTTTTCAAGAAAACTTAGTAATATCACTTCTCATTCACCTTCTCCCTCCATATTAACCTCTAACTTTTATTATCTAGCCCCCTATGTTTCCCTTTCCCTACTATTATAACACCATGGTGTATAAACCCTAAGCATTTTTATAAATACCCCCTCCTTGGCATTATAGCCATATGATTCACTCCCAGGGAATCAAATTGACATCTGGTCAGTCTGAGAACCCAAGCCTAACCTCTCTTCATCCCTCAGAAACTCATTTATTTAGCCAACCCTTCACTTTGCCTAAGCAACGTTGAAAAAACCCTGTTTCACCCTTAGACCCGCTCAAACTGCAAAATATATGGAAAATAGCCACTTTATCCGCCTTATCCTAAGGTCGGGGCCCATTTGCACTTTTTGCGAAATTATATCAAAACCCACTTAGCCTAAAGTTTTGAAACCAATATGTGATTTTGCAAAATTTCATTAAAAACCATAGTTGTCTGCCTTATCCCAAAGTTTTGGCCGTGCGCGATTTAAATAAGAAATACATTAGAAACTATGAAAAATCATTAACATTTCTAAGGGCCTCGCCGGGCACAAATCCCAAGGAAAACAATATTTAAATACCCGCCCGACGCCGTATCATCCGTGCAAGTCAATGGCCCGTCGACCGTCTGATCAAGCCCTTTTCATCTGATGGTTGACGTGGATATCGGACCGGACCCGACGTCTGAAGAATATCGTCCGATATCTGTCAGATGCTGACGTCAGGCCAGGTCCACGCGTCGCCCCCAAATCACATCGGAGCCCCCTCTGACAGATTCCTTTCCGTAGCTTAAGCCGTCCGATATGATACCGCCGTGGTTTCCGGTTTTCCACAAAACTGCCTGCCAGCGTCAGCGCCGCGTCACTGCCTGCGTCAGCGCTGCGTCCGCAACCTCCATCCGCCATTGCTCCACCTGTCTACCACCTCACCACCCCCGTGGACCACTCACAGGCTGCCACGTCACCTGATGACGTCATGCTGACGTCATCCGACCCTGACCCACCTGGTGATGTCAAACAAAAAAGGCGCGAATGTCCCAAAAAAGCCATATTTTGTTAATTTTAGCGATCTTTTTGCACTTTTGCAAAAAACTATTCTTGCGCCCTCTGCATGCATTTTACGACCAATTGCACCAACCTGCACAAATCGACCAGAAGACCTTCGGCGCGCCTACCCACCTGCATTGGTGACCCGGCCCATCGATTTACCAGGTTTCTCCCTACAAGTCTTCTCTAAAGCCTGGTTTTTGTCTGCAATAACTGAAAAACTCACTTAAAGCACTGAAAACATATAATTCACCAGCAAAACCTCTGCACCCAGCTCCCACTTGAAAATTGAACGGTCGAAATTCATTAGCCGAGCCTATTTTAACACAACCTTCATTGAAAACCTGCATTTTCGTTCGCGCAGTCGTGAACAGAAACCCGGAACCTACATTTAATTATTGAGGAAGGTCTGTTAAAGACAAAGATTTGCCTTCTCAAAGTGACTGAAACAGTATTTCAATTGCTGCGAAACTCACCCTGTTACCCTTCATTTCTCAGTTCACCTCTTCACTCAGGCAGTGTTCTTTTTCTATTGCCCAGTCTAAGAAACAACAGTCTATATACAAAACAGAGTCTAAGTAACCATGGAGACTCTAGTTGCACCGGTTGCCCTCAATGTTGCTCCCTTAAATGCCCCTTAGAGAGAATTGGAGTGGCAGGATTTGGCAGACTTAGATTACCAAATCTCAGAGGACTCCCTGACACACAGTAAGTTCCACCTCCACTTGCTGAATGAGCTTAAGGCCAAACATATGGATGGGACAGACATATTGGGCATTTGGGATTCCTTCCTCCCAGTTTTTAGGCTCCCTCAGGTCAACCAATTCCCTGACATGATTCATCTGTGTGCTGTCTGCTATGACCCCACTCAAAGAGCTGTGCTTGACCCTTCAGGCTCAGTTGTATTCTACATGACCCTTGAGGCCATTAGAGAGATGCTACAGTTCAAGACTCAGAAGAAATTGGTTCCCTTGTCTCTATTGGATCTGATAAACCAAGGAGCTAAGATGCTGACAGATGCACAAATCACAAAGCTCAACCAATTGTTTATCAAAAACTCTGACACTCTGCAGTACCCTCCTATTTTTGCTGGTTACCTCAACCAATTGGGTGTAGACCTTGCAGATATGATCAGTTCCATCTTGGGGTATAAATCAGTGGAATATATTGATGAAACTGTGCTGGTGATGATGACTATGTTTGCCCCTGGCAAAACTCTAGTCTATTATGACTATGCCACCTACATATCAGATAAGATGCATGAGGAGTTCATGAACCTGTCAAGAGAGAAGGTGTTCAGATACACCTCCTACATCTACCACTTGATTCTATATTATTAGCATGAGAAATTCTCATTCGTTGTCAAGAGAACGGATGCACAAGGCAATCTAAGGTCTGTAGTGTATTGGAGCTCAGTGTTTCATTGCAGAGCCTACTCTCCATACACTTACAACGAATTCATAGACCTTTTCATTCACCCAGCCATGTCCTTGTTCCTAAGCTTGCCTCCTCCAAGACTGACTGATGAGATGCAGAGAATCCTGCAGTTATCCAAAGTGTATAGCATTGGGGATTGGTATTTTTACCAAAACTACACCGTAATCAGAATATATGGGTGTGAGTTACCCCCATACAGATTTCCCAAATATGTGCCCATGAGACTATTTGCCCTTGAATACTTCAGGCAATTTGGGAATGCTGATATGATACACTTCTCAGGCAAGGGCAAGAAGGCACAGCTGAAAGTAAAAAACCAATTGGGCCACCTTGTCTTGAACAAAAGGGAGGAAGGCTGGAAAGAGGTTGATAGAAAGCTAGAAGGCCTTGGCCTAAAGACGAGTTTCCTCTGGAAACCCTATGACCCCAATCACTCCATATCATTAAGAAGGGTCAAATATAAGCTCTCTAGTTATGACCATGTAAGTTTGGCCCACATTGAAAAATATGCCAATCAACCAAAATGGAAAAGGGGCACACTGGAGGAACCGGTCACACAAGAAGAACTAAATGAGAGAGCAAGAAGACATCTTCTGAAATTGGCTGACTTGGAACTTCCTGCACAGGTATTCTCTCTACCAAAGCCTCAAGCAGGAGCAGCTGCCTCATCCTCTACAGCACATCAAGAGGCAGTCCAAACTACAAACCAAGCCCAGAGCAAAGGCAAGGAAAACGAAATGGAGCAACAGGTATAGCAGGCACAGGTCCAACAGCCCCAACAGGTACCACAGCCACAAAAGGAGCAGCCAGGGCAGGGGGAACAGACAGCAGAGGCCCCAATGGCCACACAGCAACAACAAACACAGATGGCACCTCCCAGGCAAGATTCAAGGATTGATTCTTCTGTCCTCCAAACCCCACAAAGAGAGGACGTGAACAGAAAAAGAGACAGAGAGACTCCCCTTACTGCATCACCAACTCAAGGGGAGAAGAGGCAAAGGTTAAACCCTTTCTCTGAAGAAGAAATGTGAATGGGGCAGACTTCAGGTACAGGCCTGCCCAGCATGGAGGCCTCAGCCACCTCTTTCCAACAAGAGCAAGAAAGGGCAACAGGAGGAGAAGTTAGCTCCTCAGGCCAGCAAAGGGAAGGTGAGAAGAGCATCAAGTAGGAATTCAAGGACATTAAAAAGAGAAATGAACCCTTGAGGTTGCAGTTATATAATCACTTATTGAAAATGGCTCCCACAAACCAGCAAAGACTCATGTCTGCATATGATGCACATGAAGGAAAAATGATTATGAGCCATTTTAAACCAGCAGTGCAACAACCACAGTCAGCTACAGATTATATCAAGACCAACCTTGAGGTCCTGTCCAAGGACATCCACCCAATGGATCAAATAGAATTGCACAAACAAACGGGTGAGATGGTGTATACCACATTGGCAGATAAAACCTTGGTGAACTATAGGCTATAAAATAGCCTGAATAACACCACTGCACAACTTGAGCTGGAAAGGGCTTCCTCTCAAGCAAAATACAACAGGATCAAAGCTCTAGAGGAAATCATAATAGAGCTTGGACATGATCCTAAAGATATCAAGGCAGTGCAGGAGATTCTAAAGCTAAGGGATGCTGATATGGCAGCATTGAGAAAAATGGTAAAGATTCCAGAAACTCTTCATCCTCAAACAGAAGAGATTGCTCAGCTCAGACAAGATAAGGATGCAGCTGCTATGCTGATGACATTATATAAAGAGCTCATCCACACCCAAGAGAAGTTGCATGAATCAGAGGCTACCTTACAGGCAGCATTGCAGCAAAAGGAGACAGGACAGACCTCACAACCTCCTCCAGAAACAATAAATCTTGAGGAAACCCCTCAAACCACTTCCCCTCCCAGCCAGCAGATACAACAGGCAGCACCATCCACCTCAGCACCGACAACAGAGCAGGCTGAAAGCCTTGACATGCAAAAGCTGAGGAATGAAATTCAAGCCTTGGAGTCTCAGATGTCAGAGCTAAATCAAGCCAAGGACACTCTGGCAAAAACAAATGAGAAATATGACAAGTCCAAGCAGAATGTGGCTGAAAGAGAAAGGGAGGTAAAGGCTCTTTAGAAAAGAATAACTAAGCTAGAAAAAGAGCTCGCATTGGACAAAGTGACATCTGAACTTAAGAGGGTCCTGTGGGCCAATATTGGCCAGTCCATCACAGACCAATGGGAGTACATTGAAGCCATCCATGAGCAAATAATGCTCATTGGAAAAGCACACAGAGAGATCCAACGTGCAAGGGCATCTCTAGGCAATATGCCTGAGATTGCCACTAAAATGATAAACGTGCTGAATTACAAAACAAGCTCCCAGCTCATCAAAATGGGAATTGGAAACAGGACTGAGACCATTTCACTGATCAAAAGGGTCCTAACATCAAGAAACCTGGTTCAGACCCTGGAAAGAAGAACCCATGATATGCAGGCAGATATCAACAAATTCCAGAACAGGTTTATGGCAGTGCAAAACAGGGGTCTTCCTAGCTTGCTGGAGACATCAGGAAGGTTGCTCTCACATGAAAAATATGCCAAGAGAGTGAACACTTTTGCTGGAAATCAGATTGTAGAGACAGCTAGTACATCAACAGAAACAGGACCAGCAACAGGACAGACCCTCTTCAACAGGGTGGAGAGTCTATTTTTTATTATGAATGAAATCACACACTTGTTTGATGAGCCTCCCCATTTTTACAAGTACACAAAGGCGGATGAGACCATGGGGTGAATTTTGAGGCATCAATTGCCTACACAGGATGTGTGGGATAATTTGATACAATTACTGTTAAATCAAAGTCCGTAATTATGTTATTACTTTTTGAAAATATTTAAGTTTTCATACACAGGAAGATGAAGACACATCAACAGGTATGCAGAAAGAGGCTGAGCCAACTCAGCACAAGTATTCGGCCACCACAGCAGCACTAGCAGTCACAGGTGACAGGGCCAAGAAGCTACAGGAGGATAGAGCTGCACAGACACGTCATTCAGCATTATAACAAAGCGCTCAACCGACTCCGTGAGCTCCAAAGGTCAAATTGTTCTGACAGGAGTTAAGAGCCTTTAATGTTTCATTAAAGATTGTAATAACTTTTTATCTGCAATTTCTATACGAGTTAATGAAGATATTTTACCTCTCAGATGACTGAATGCCTGAGATATTTTGTATCAGACTGCTATATATTCCCCCTCGCATTTGTTAGCAGGGGCTGAACATTGGATGGAAGAGATTGCTCATATCTATTCTGCTCTTCTTTTACTGTAATTCATAGAGAAGTAATACAAAGGATGATGGAATTTCCAAAGCTCTGTGTTGTTTGATGTTCTGCTGGTGTTTAGCTGAAGGTTGTAGGATTCCTGCGTATCTCATGACAAAATAAGTTTCTCTTGTAACTCTTTGTTATGTATTTTTCATCTTTCATATCTCTTTCATGTTGCCTATGTTTAAATAGTTAATAGCAAGGAAAAAGAATAGTTCCAGGATTTAATCACAAATTACCCTGAACTCAATCTAAGCTATTTTAAATGTCTGTTCTTCAGTTATAGTAATGAAAGCGTAATTCTTAATTGCTACCCTTTCACACTATATCATCACAGTGGTTATTGTTTCAGCAAATCAAGTTTGCTCCTGAGGAATACATCCCTTTCTCACATCCCAGCCTAGTGAAAAATTCTTAACTGCTTTTCATTGGCTGTTTGCACTCCATTATCACAATTTAAAGTTTGTTTCATGAAGTATTCAAACGGCCCTGTAACTCCAGCTGCATCAAACTTAGCATTTCAAGAAACCAACAGCCACAGACTCCATTTCCCAATGGACTAATTTTACCTACAGAACTACACTTTAAAGTTTCAGAAAGACATCCTCCCAACCAAGCATAAACCAAAAACCTTAACTTCATAACTAGCCTAAAATTTCCATAGAACAGAGACAAACCTTTAAGAGAGAGCCCTGTCTGATTACAACTGGGCTAGAAGATGTAATCCAAAGATTGGTTAGTGGTTACCCCGGCCGTATTCCCTTGGGAGTGATAGGGAACAACTTGGGTGTTAACACCTTCAATTGATCTAATGAAAAATGTAGTTTTCAATTTGCATATCCTTAGCACTTGTTTTTTCCTTATACTGGAGCTATAATTGGTCAAAGCAATGCTATAATTGGGACATTTGACTTCTCATTTGATGATCCACAGTCTGTCTCTCCTCCGCCAACTATTCCACTAGTTGTTGGATTCTTTCATTTTTCTCTCTTACCAGTTGTCTGACTTCAGCTACTTTGTCCATAGTAGTAGATGCATAAGGACCTGCAAACTGTGACAATTTTGTCAAATTTTCTGAAGGATATATGGGGTTATCCTTCCATACTATATCCATATGTTCATTGTCAGAAATTACTGCTGATGATGGTTATGTTGTTTTGCTTTTCCTTTGTCTTTTTACCAAATCCAAAACTTTGGGGCTGTAAAAGATATCAAAAGGAGGGATTTCTTCCACCCTGAGAATGATTTCAGATGAAGGGAAGGTTAGGATGATCTCAACCTCCTTTGTACGGAAAAATTTGTTAGTAGGCATTTCATTAAGAGAGCTTTGTCCAGTGTTTTGGTGTGTTTTGAATGTTTTTTCCATCTCAGCACATTTTTCCACTTCCTGTCCTCGAAGATGTTGGTCAAAATATTTCCATCCTTCATGTAACTGATTTTTGAAAGAATATTCATCTGTATGTAATTATGTGGATATATCTTCCACATCTATCTCCTTGAAAGGTTTTTCTCATTTTTTTTTTCAGTATCATTTTCTGAACTCTTCTCTTAATTGTGCTCTAAGTTGTGCTCTGAGCCTTATTCTGAATTATGCCTTGAACTATGTTATGAGCATTGTGTCAATTTATATCCTCAATTACTCTTCGAACCTTATTATGATCCCTTTTCCCGATCCTGGTCTAAGATCTTCTCCTCTTGAACAATTGGTTGAGGGATATTTAAAAGATCCAAAGGGACATTTTCTAGTATTTTCCTCCTATATTGGTGGAATTGAGGTAGCCTTTGCAGATCCAGTTCCAAAGTAGCCAAATGTTTCAGTTATGAAAAAATATCAACACACTCAAACATGTCATCATAATCATCATGCTTGTGGCTGAACTATTTAATTTTCACTTGAGAAGTGACATTTTGTGTAACATTATTTCGGTCAAACTATCTTCCGTGAGTGGTGGTAAGTTTCAAACATGTAATATGATCTTTTTCAAGTGTAACATGGTTGAAATCATGTAATGAATAAACACCACCATAGAGGGGAAAGGAAGGCCAAAGAGACTTCTTAGATTCTTTTAGGGTCTTGGTTAGCCCATCCCCTATAGTTTGGTAGGCAATATCCCTGGCAAGAAGTTTATCTGGGACATACAATGGGAGAAAATGGGGAGGTTCTAGACTTCCATAGACTTGGACATAAGTAAAAAGTTCTTCTCCAACCCACCTACCTATTGGTATCAAATCAATTTTCTTGAGGCCCAAAAAGGGCTTGGTTGATGTGTAGCATAATTCCTTAGCAAATATTATAGAAATGGGTGTGGAAATTGGATTCCCATAGGATTTTATGCTATATATGGATGGGGGTGGGATCTTTAATAATCCATTTTTACCCCATGGTTGGAAAACTGGTAGCAACGATAATTTTAGGGGCGAATGTTCGCCCTTTGGCGAAATTAAGGGGTTTTAAATTTTTAGTGGGCGAATATTTTGTATCATAGTACATTTTTACAAATCACCTCAAATAGCCCACTTTATTTTAAGGAAGAGGGTAAAAAAGGTTAATTTAGCCCTTAAAATTAGGAGCTACAACCTTCCATTCGCCCATTTTCAAGAATAGGTTTTATTTAAGTGAATCCTATGGGCCAAATAGCATATTAAATTAATAAAAATATAAATAAATGAGAGGTATGGTAAATAAATAAAACATTTTTTATATTTACTCCGTAAGTCACCTTATATACATGCAAGGGTGTAAACAAATAAAAATATAAGTAAGGTGGAGGTATGGTAAATAAATAAAACGTCTTTTTATACTTACTCAAAAGATATGGTAAATAAATAAAAATAAAAATAAACTACACGTATGGTAAATAAATAAAACCTCTTTTTATATTTAGTCCATAACCCTCGTTCTATTTATGAAGGCTAAAAAAAGAGGTTTTATTTCAGTGAATCCTATGGGCCAAATACCTTATTTGTAAAAGAGGTATGGTAAATTAATAAAAATATAAATAAACGAGAGGTATGGTAAACAAATAAAACATTTTTTTATATTTACTCCATAAGTCACCTTATATTTATTATTTATGAACAATCAAAAAATGTGTTATATTTAGGTGAACCCTATGGGAAAAATACCATGGGCTAGATTATTATTAATACCATGAAAAAACATTATTAACCGTAATATTAGTATTAATAAAAATAAAAATGGCACATGGTATTGACCCATGGTATTCACCAAAATGGCACATGGTATTGACCCATGGTATTCACTTGGAATGTAGCCCATTTAAATGGGGGAATTAAACCAGCATAGATCCATCTTTACTTTGGATCTACTAACCCCTGAGAGGTATTAAATATCATGATATGCAAACTAGCATAGAGTGAAAAAATATTTGATCCCTCTTGGGGCTTGGTGGATCAAGAGAAGAGTAATATATGTTAAACATTTTAGTTTGGTTAAAATAAAAAGTAAAATAAAAATCAACTATTAATTTTATTAATTTTTATAAATTGCTAATAGTAATTTTTAAGCTCCAGGTTTATGATAACCCATGGTATTGACCCATGGTAATACAATGGTATTCATGTGAGCATAGACTATTTAAAGGGGAAATTCTATCATCTTAGATCCATCTTAATTCTGGGTCTACCAAGTGCTCAGAGGGATAAATAGATTTCATCCCCCTAAGAGTGGTAGATGTGGAGTTAAGATAGATATAGGTTGGTTTTTATGATAATCAAGATATTAAATAGACATAGAAAATTATATTGTAAAAACATCTTAAGGTGAATGGTTAAAGCTACATTTAGTCAGTTCGCAAAATTTAGTAAAAAATACCAATATCTCCATTAATATTGGTTTTTAACTTTTTCTGATTTACCATAAAATATTCAAAACAATGAAACCTTATCACTCTTTCCGCATCACGCTCGCAAAAGATTTCTCACCATTTTTCAAACATTCTCAATATGATATCTTCATGAAAAGTTTAAGTACTGATGTTGGATTAGTTGTTTGAAAAATAAGTTGGTTTGTACAACCTTTCATCTTCTGTGCTATTCTTAGTTTGCCCTAATGATCTATAGGGGTTGGAGCCACTGCACCATATTTTCCTAAAAGGTGGAGATTGTTCACCAAAAACGAAATTAATCTACATGTTACAACGTTGTTAAAAAATGTGAGACCTATGAGGGTAGTGAATTATACTAATAAGCAATTTAGATTGGGAGAGGCATAATTAAATTTTATTATTTAATTGAAGATTTCCAATTAAAATAATAATAAATCTACATTTATATATTCATATATCGATTGGAAGGATTCTCACAATGGCCACTTCTTTCAATTAGATCCTCTTCAAGCCCTTGGGATACCTAATACTTTCTTATATAATATCGTTGGGGCTTGCTACTTGTCGGCCTGTTGGGGTAAACAAACTTGATGTGTTTTTTTTATCTCACAATTGGAGTCTATGGAATAAGAAAGAAATTTGATAACTTGAAAAAAGTGGTAGCTTGACAAAAGTTGTAGAGAAAAGATTAATCTCTCCTACCTTGACAGAACTCATTGTTAATATCAACACCTACAAGAACTTTGTTGTGGAATATTATCAAAACTAATAAAAGGATATGAAAGAGTGTATTGTAAGAACCTTGACAAACACGACCACTGAAACTTGGAACGTTGTTTGTAGGAAGAGAAGATTATGTTTCTTTTTTCCAAACATGTATGTTAGTATATTACAGTTTAATGAATATGTTTTCTTATTATCATATATGGTTTCATACTTTAACAAAACATTTGCCAATACCTCACAATGTTTTATTATTCAGGAAAAGATTTGCCAAGACCTTACAAGATTTTATAATTCAGTGAAAGATTCTCCATCATTGTACAAGATAATATAGTATGGTGAGAGATTCACCAAAAAAATTATATATACATATTATATTATTTATCAAATCGCCTCCCATTTTTCCTATGTATCATGGGGGTTAGCCCATTTATTATACATATAAATTTAAGGTGGTTCTTAAAATTTTCCCTGACTACAATGTGCTCTCCTATGGAGGTGAAAAAGGCTATTCCTGCTGTAGGGGATTCTTTTGATTGGATTTTTTCCCCTATAATTCCAGGAGTCCTATGGCTGGGAGTATGAGTTTGGGATGGAGATGTGTCTTTTCTTGTTCTTGGTGGAGTAGGTGGTGTTGTAGGAATTGAATTTCTACCCCTAGCTATAAATCTACCCCTAGAGTCTTTTTCTCTATGCATGTCATTTTTTGTTTTGAATGTAAGACCTAAGGCTACCTAGTTACACTTCCCCGGCAACGGCGCAAAAATTTTTGGTCAATTTAGTGTCCTAAATTGCTCTACATAAATTATCAATCCGGATATCGTAAACTGATGAAGTGTAGTGCACTATTTGTGCTAGATAACCCTTCTTACTTCATTGTTTTTGTGTTTTATGTTGTTTTGGGGGGTTTTTGGTCTTTTAACACCTAATGATTTACAATGTAATTATCCAAGAAACTTAAATCTAACTTTTGTAAGGACTACTCAAAATAAAAACAGAGCTTTTAAGAAAGAAATGAAAACAGAGCTAAGAAAGACATGGAAGCAAAGCTTAAGCAAGAAATGAAAACAGAGTTTCCATTCCTATTTTACCATTATTTCCAAATCATGAATTAAGAACTGAAAGTGAAATTTGTAACTGATACCTAACTAATTACAAAAATAAAACTAAATGAAATACTTAGTTACTCTGCACCTCAATTTTGGGAGAAAGTCTCCTTGGGATGACATTTGAGGAATTTTTCACTTCATTAATCTAACAGAAAGCAAATACAGAGATGCAACAAAGACTCATTGCATAAATGAAATGCTCAACCACTTAGTTTAGGATGAATTATCAACTTGAAGGGTTTTTCAGAAACATTCATTAACACCATGAGTTAGCAAACTTAAAACTGGCAAAGATAGTAAATGGCACTGATCAGTCTAATTGAGAATTTAAAATAGCAAAACAGTGAATGAAGTAAACTAAATTACATCACTGAGTTTCATCTTCTAACTACTGATAAAAACTAGAAAGAGATTAAGCGAATGGAAGCTACTCTAAATTATGAACACTATTAATAATAAAATGATGAAAATTGCATTATAACCATGGTTTAGCAAGAAAATGGTTATAAACATTGTGAAAGGAAATGATGAATTTACAGTTAACAGGAAGAAGAGAAATAAAATGAAATGAAACCTTCTTCAGTGCAGGGGCCTTCTGCAACTGATCAGGCTCCGCTTGCTCAATCAACTTCAAGGAAACTCCTTCAAATTCTCATAAAACATGTGGTCTTCATATTAAAAATAGGGACACAAAATGCCTAGAAATTATAGAGTTCAGAACTTGATTTCACAATAAAACTATTACTATCACCACCTAAATTTCTCGGTTCTTTACACGGGTATTTATAAGAAAACCATACAACTGTTTGTGGAGAAAAATATGCTACAGTCAAAACATGTAGAAGACAGGTACGCGAAATTTTTTCCTCGGTTGCTGGAGACATAAATCCAAGATGGTGGATGTTGGATTCGATTGCACAGGTGGCTGTTGGAGTCTGTAGGTTCAAGTAGTTGTTTCGGATAATGCTTCCCATTACTGTGAAACATGTTAGTTAAAACAGAGTCCTATTACCTTTGGTCTCTGCATTTTACTTCTCCATTGACCATAGTCTTATACCAACTTCCTTGTCGACTTGGGCTGAATAGGACAGGGTCCATGTCACGATGATTTCCAAGCTGCCCATGTAGTTAATTTCTCCTTCTGACACCTGGAACCTGCTAAAGCATGAAGGTAGCTGCGGAACGGCCGATTAGCTACAGAATAGGCTGCGTTCCATAGCTAATATACAAAAACTTATTCAAACAGCAAAACATAAAAGCATAATATGTAAATCACTAAATGTCCTCCTTAAGACAGTATATACCGGTCATTGGTGATGAGAATGCATCTTTCTCATGGAAAAAGAATGAAAAGGGTTGCTATGGAAAGAGTAATTTTGAGGCTCAACAACAGCACAACCCTTAAGTGTGGCAGGAACGAAGCCACAAACTATTCACGATGTTGTCTGTTTGTTAATTTCATGTTAGCTTCATGGATTTTACACTTCAATCTTTGATCTAGTTCCCAAGGCATCTCACATGGTTGCATCGCGATCTCCTTGAACCCCACAATCGATTGTGCCTCAAATTTAGGCCTACTAAATTCTCTATTCAGTGTTGTCTGGATGTCTGCCACTCCAGCATTCTAGTTATCTGATCTAATAATCACCCCATGAGTGACCTCAGTTGAATATTTATTAAACAAAAGGTATTACAGACTTATGTGCTGGTGTGTGTGTGTTCTGTGTTATTGAAACAATGGATCGATCAGATTTCCAATACACAGAAAATAAGTGGAAAGACAGCAGAGAAATACAGTAAGCAACACAAAGACACAAACAATTTTTTAATAAGGAGTTCACCCTATTCTAAAGGGCTACATCTCCGGTCCAGCTTCAGTGGTGGCCTTGTTTTATTGTGTCTTTCAGCAGAGAAATTACAATACAAGGACTCAATATGAGTGCTCCTAAAGCAGATTTTGCTTGGTAGGGTGGCTCTTGGATTCTCCAAGCCACTCAGAGTACACAGACTCTTTTCCTTCCTACCAGCTCTGTGACTCTTGGTCTACAGTGGAAAGAGCCAAATATGATGCTTAGTCCGAACAGATTCCTCTATGGGAAGGCTTGAATCTTCAAGCTCTATGGTGCTCGACGCTTCCTGTGGTCAGCTCGGCCCTCTGTCCCCTCTACTTGGCTTTACTGTTCTCTGTGTTCTGCCCTCCTCTCAGGGTTCACTGCTCACTGTCTCTCTTGGTCACTTGGACTCCCCCTCACAGTTCAATTCGGGTTCCCGATCCACTCTCTTTTATTCAACTGTCTCTGTTCATGGCTTTAGCCATTCAATCCCAATTCCTGTTCAGTCCCTATTCAACCTGCTTTGATTCACCTACTGCAGCTGCGCTTTGAGTTCCTTGTTCGGTGTCAGCATGAACACTTGGGAAGTGGCCACGTGTCCCCATCGGAACAGCGCCAGCCTGCTCGTCGATTCATTTCTTCGGTTATGTCATGGATGCGTTCTTCCTCCACCGTGGTAGTCAAACGGACTCCAAATCCCTTTAGAACGCAGCTTAATTCCCTGTTGATTCCGCTTCTTTCCATCGGGCGCAATCTCAGCCATCTGATCTGGTCTCCTCAAGATCCGACGTAATACGCACGTCGAGTGCGGTTGACTTGCTCGGCCGATAACGCGCGATCAAAGACGGTTTTCTCTCCCCTCCATCACCATGCATCGATCGGTGTATGGAATCGCTTTGCTCCTATCCAAAACCTCTTACCGTTCAAGGGTGCCCCGATCAAAACTATTGGTTTCCAGAGCACGGATCTTGCCTTTGTACTTTGGCTCTCTTACCTTTTCCTGGCCACGGTCCTCCGATTCCCCCACACGACCGGGTGCTCGGGCTTTCCCATTTTGGCCTTGTTCGCCCAGTGATGTGCGATTAGTGCTAGGCGCTAATCGCGCATCGAAAATCACCTCCTTTTCCCGCTCTGAGGCTCCCAGGGGCTACTTTGGCCGGCTGTGTGGTCTCCATGGGCCTCGGTCAGTGCGCTTTGACTGAGGTCCTCGTCGTTCCACGTCGACTGCCATGGCCACTGGTTCCAGGTGTTTTTGATTTCATTAGAGATTTGTTCGACCTGATATAGTCAAGGTTCTTGACAGTCTTTCTATGGATCCAATTTGGATCATTATCACTTGAGTACTTGATGTACCAGCTCAGCACGCGATCCTACAGAGCACTAACCAGTGTTTCCTTCTTCATGTGATCCTCTGTAATGCCCTAAGCTTCCCATACGACTTTCATGATGAACCAGAATTGGTCTGGGTCCTCATTCCCCAAGCATTTGAATAAAGGCAGCTTCACTGAATTTGCCATACTGAACTGCGGTGGAGAAGGAGGTGGTACGGGTGAATTTGTAGGCGATGGTGGTGAAGTTGGAGGTGGTGTGGGTGGAGGTGGCAGTCGTGGGAATCTGTTGAGGGAAATGTTCCCCTAGGGCTTTTTGGGTTGAAACCCTAGCAGACTAAAAGTTGTCTAAATAGAGAAACACACATTCATACAGCCATTATGCTATTATAAGCAAATTCTATGGTAAGAGGGGGCATACCTTAGGTTCTACGTTCAAGAAGGTCCTTTAGGGTCCAAACCCTTCTTCAAGTCCCTTTCGCTCCTTTGTCCTACAAAATAACCAATTCCAAAGAACACAACAGTATATGGACAAAAACTTATAAAGAAACCATCTTCATGTCATAAGGAAAGGTAGTTAGTTATGAACTTTAAACAACCATTCACATATGAATTCCAACATGAATATCATAAACATAAAGAAATCTTATATCAGGAACCAAGATGTGTTTCTTTATTATAGACAAATAGAATGTAAAAAAGGAATATTTTCACCTGAGTAACCTTTCGCAGGCTCCAAGAAAAGCTTCCTTCCAGATCTGTCCAGCCTCAAGCCTTTAGCAAACTCCTTCCATGACTCACTCCATGATGTCATAAATAGTGGATGAACATCAACACACAAGGAAACAAGGGTTTCCTGTACAAATGGGGGAAGTGCAGAAGGCACAAGGGTCTTTAGACCTGGTCAGGGAAAAAATCTCAGTATAATAACCTTTCTCTCTCTTCTCTCCTCCCTTAGGCCTTCCCTTTGAGGTCTTTTTATACCTCTCCCAAAGTAGTTTTTTAGTTGGGAGTTCGTTGGGAACAATTGGGCCACAGGCACTAACAGGTGATCAACAGGTAAAACCCATGATCTCTGCCTGAAATTAAGGAGTTTTATATTTCTTTAAGTGTTTTAATACATATACATGGGTTTGGTAATGCCTACCTGCGTATACACGCGTTTAACTCAGGGAAATGTCGCGTATAAGGAATAAAACACTGTTTTTTAAATTTTGGACCAGGTCTAGAAGGAGGGGTTTCCCTAGGCCATGAGTGCAGCATCACAAACCATAATAGTGAGATTTGGAGCTATAACATATGCCCCCTAATACATGAGGTCAGAAGGGGTACATGATGGCCGAAATGTATTAAGAAAGTACATGGAAAGGACATCTATTAAAAACCGAGGAGGACTTCACCAGAATTCAGCCTGCCAAGCCACAAAAAGAGTGTCACACGGAATGATTCGAGGTTGCAGACAAGATCGACCTTCCTAGTATCTAAAGATATCTAGTGACAAGCAAGCCAATCAAAAACTATCTTTCTCTAAATATGCAATTAAAAACAAAGACAAACAAGTGTTTTAGGCCTAACTTGGGTCTAATGCTAGTTTGTGGAAGCCTCGCTCCCTCACTTCAAATGAGCTTCCTTGAAGTGATTCTGCAAACACAAACAAGCAAACGAATTAAATAGCACCTGAAAAGCCAATATCATAAAGCATATTCATCATAATGATCAAGGAGATTATGAAACAAACCACATAAGACAATTTGTTGAGAAAAATGAATATGATTGTATTAATTTAAATCAAAGAAGAACTTTACAACTTGTGCCTTGATGCTGTACAAGCTCCTCCCAGGGTTCGATAAGAAGTCTCCTCTACTTTGAAAAGTTTCACTCACTTCCCAATGAAACCAAAAGGTATGTGATCTCTCCTCTCATGTTTAACTAGGAAGTCCCAATTCCATCAACATTTACCTCAAAAATGTTCAGCTTCTAACCTCTCCAGCAACTGACCCAATGCCTTAATTTATAGTGCAATGGAGGGAAGTTACTAGGTCCTCTTTCAAAGGGATAAAGCCCTCCTTCAAAGGGATAGCTCCTCCTATCAAGGGATTATCTCCTTCTCTTTTGGGATGCATGAACCACTTTGGAGCGAACAATCCACGTCAAAATCCTTCTAGAAACATCTTGAATTAACCCAAAAGTGAGTTTTTTAGGATAAACTTGCGCCTTTTTGACTTTTACAGGGGTACGTACCCACCCCTTTACAGACAGAGCGTGCAGGTATGCAGGTATTATGAACAAAGGGTACGGGTCCGCAGGTAAAAGTAGGAGAAAGTGCGGAACTAGAGTAATATTGATTTTCAATTTCTTTCTCTCATTTGCAAAGCTTGACATGAAGAGCTAAGGTCTGAGACTTGCTTAGGAGGCTAGTATAAGTGATGATAGACCTATATTGACTGCAAATAATCATAGTGACGATATTTTTGTGTAACAGTCCCTGTTTTGGGATCCATGGGAAAATCTCTATGTATATGTATTTTATGTGTTATGCTCTCGCATTCTTTATTTTCTGTGTTTTAAGAATTCATATGCAGGTAATTTTTGTACGGGGTTAAAATCTACAAGATTATCCTTAGAGAAAATAATCGTATCGCCAACATGCAGACGAATCTGATTGTTAACTGTCCTATGGGAGAATCTATAATTGATAGTGTGATTTCTCAGAAACCGATGCCATAGGATCTCTCAAATCAATGTGCAGAGAATTGCAATCAAAGAGAGAACATCAAGGTGGGAAAAAATCACTTCAGCTCGAATGTTTAAATCTCAGAAGATTAGAAAATCCAAGGAAATCCCCAAGAACAGATAGGATAGTTAGTCTATGGTTATCAAGTGAAATGCAACTACTCAAGCTTCACGTGAAAAGTTAATGTTCTCTTCCCTAATGTGGCAAGCTACGCAACAATATATTCTTCCCCTCCGCTTGTCTTATTTTATCTCTACCATCTTCTCCCTCCCTTTTCTCCCCCTCTGTCTCAAAAGTTATAATCTATTTTCCAATATATGTCGCTGCGCCCCTTTGGGGATTGTGCATATCTTCTCTATTTTAGCCTTGCCCCTTTCCTTCGTGCAACTCTGGTGGTTGTTTTCTAAATCCTATTGCCTTTGTGCAACTCTAGTGCCCCCCACCCTCGCGCCACTCTCGAGGCAGCTTCAAACTTTTTTCATTCGCGTAGCTCCTGTTTCCCTCACCACCATGTAGCTTTGGTGGCCCCCACCTCTTAGATTATTTAGCTTTAGTGCAGCTCATGTGGCTTCTAATTTCAGAGTCTAATTTCCCTCTCTCTGGAAGTTATGGGTTTTCACGGGAATGTATAGAGGTTGTTTTTGTTTCTTCACTCTGTTTGTTATTTCCCCTTCTATTCTCTGTTAGATCGGTCACCTTCTTCCTTCAGGAAAAATGGATAGGAACCTATTTGCAGATGTCCCAAAGTGTGAAAACTGCACAGTTTGTCAAGCTAACAAATTCATGATTGAGCAGGTTAGAGAAATGATCAAAGACTACAAATTTGAAGCAAAATCTAAGAATTCCTTCCTAAAGAGAGAAATGGAAGAGCAGAGGAAAGAAATATTTGTGCTAAAACAAAAGTGCAGGCATTTGGAGGAAACAATCAACTATATAAAGAGTTTACTTATCAATCAGACAGGAGAAAAGTCTAACTTTCAAAGTAGCAAGAATTTGACCTATTTTTGATTGTTAGTTTATGATGTGCTCATATCAATTACAGATTTCTAAACATGTGCTTTCTTATTTCTTCTTGTACTGAAGTTTCATTGGCTGTTTTCGTATGTAATCAGGTAAATTTCCTTAAATTTAAAATGACATTCATGAGAAAAATAGCTTCAAAAACAAATACTGAACAATAGACATTCAAAGTACAACAAACGATCAAAGAGACACTTTAACACAGAGTTTTGATGAAGGAGTTCACCCCTTCTGGGCTACATTTCCTTGGTCCAACTTCCACGGCTTGGGCCTCTATATTAGCTCAATATGGAAAAATGTTGTTTTACAAAGCTCTATGGCTCTTGATACTTTCACGAATGTGTTTAGAATGTCCCAATTAGCCAAGCACACCTCTTCTTGAGCTCAATTTGGTCGAAACTTGCCTTCTTTATGACTCAAACAATATTTTCCTAGAAAAGTTCCTCTAAATATCGAATGACTCCAGTTAGCTCCGCTAAATGTGGAGGTGGGCCTGAAATTAGTGGCACCGCCAAACTTTCGTTGTTTTAAACTTGGGCTTAATTAGTGTTTAACTATGCTTATTTAATCACTAAACGTGATTAGCGCAAACCATTAGCCAAACTGTTAGTCAAACTCTATTTGTGTGTTAACATGCAATGCTTAATTGTCGCATTAACAGTCAGGTTAACTGACCATGGCATTAACTACATCCCCACTACTCACATGTGGATAGCATAACCGTTGTAGGTTTTTTTAGGGTACGGTTAACATAGTTGCCTGCCCAACCTTCGCAATAACACTCGTTGTGTTCACATGGGGTAACAATGAATGTTAACGGTTATGGAACTATCCACTAAGTTAACACTAACCATGACTGCGATGTTTGTTGTTGCAATCACATGTGGAGGCCTAACCCTCCTAACTACCCATCCCCACATCACTAAACTTTAAATTAATGTGGAGAGCTTATGGGGTAGTAACCACGGTGGTAGCAATGTTGGTATGTGGCTTGCACTGTGGAGGGGAGGTTGCAGGGTCGAGCCCCGATGCCTCCATAATAATTTTTCTGAACTATGCCAAGCCCTTAGACCATTTGGAGGTGCCACGTGGCAGCCTCTGGGCTTGCCACATGGAATTATTTCATTGGCCCAAAAACAAACCAATAAGATTATGCCAACACACCACCTGTGTAACCCAATGAAACGATGCCACTTATCCATATATGATTTTTTGTTGACCATCATTGACCCTACCTAGTCACTTGTCACGTCAGCAGCACGAACTGCTAGCTGTGCAGTGACTAGTCATCCTTTTTTCAATTCTCGCTTATTTAGTCGGCAAAACAAGTTGTGTGAGGATATTTTTTCCAAGACGAACGTGGTCGTTTATGTTTCAAGCCATTCTGATAGCTTTGATTTTTGAGCTAAACACTGAGCACCTGATCATTCCTCACCATTAGAAGCCTTTCGGACCCCAAAAGATACTATCAATTTTTCAGCAAGTGAGGGTACAACTCCCTGACCTTATCGATTTACAACCATTTGGCTTGAGAAGTCTTTTGTCCCTTGAGTCCCACTCTAACGTATTCGACATCTCCTCTCTTCAAAGCCCTGATTCTTCTGTCAAGTATGAGATCTTGCAGAAGCTCATCCAGATATTCTGGCAAGAAATTATCTATTGATGGCAACTGAACATGCTCTCCTTGATCATCAATCAAAGGAGGCTCAAACAATCTCAAATTCTCAACATTAGAAATAATGTATATTTGCATATAAGCAGGCAAATCAAGCTTAAAAACATTATTACCAATCTTTTCCAGAATTTTAAAAGGACCATAATGGATTGGTTTAATTTTTTTACCTTCCCCTTGAAGTCTCTATTTGCTAATATATAACCAAACTTCATCGCCAACTTGAAATTTGTTATCAACCTAGTGTTTGTCATGCCTTACCTTGTAGATGCTTTGACTTTCCTCAAGCTGTTCTTGCATTGCATGATGTATCAACTGAATTTTCTCTATGAACTTCCTTGCCTTATCGATGTCACCATGACCATCAATGGTGACATCTTTCTCAAAGATGAAGTCCAATGGAAATCTTGGAAAGTACCCATAACATGCCTCAAATGTCAATGTGTTTGTGAAATAATTCTTTTCCCTATTGTATGCTTGTTGTACGTAATGCAACTATTCATCCCACAACTTGGGATGTTTGCTGAAATATCCTCTAAGAAGATGAATAACTGTTTTGTTGGCCACCTCGATTTGTCCATCTGTTTGTGGATGAAAGGTTGTACTCTTATTCAACTTTGTATCCATCATGTTCCACAAATTTGACCAAAAATTCCCAACAAATCGATAATATCGATCACTTACAATAGAAGTAGGAAGACCAAAATGAACCCAAATGTTTTGGAAGAAAACATGAATTGTTTGTTGAGCTGTAATTTTCTTGTTACAAGGTGTTAGTATGCAGATCTTGTTGAACCTGTCTACAACTACATACAGGTAATCATGACCTTTCCTTGATAATGGAAGACCTCCTACAAAATCCATTGAAATACTCTCCCATGGACGTGAAGGTACTAGAAGTGAAGTGTATAAACCAAGTTTCTTATTTCTAGGCTTACATGTAGCACATAAATAACATCCTCTTTTGAAATGAGAAACATTATCCAACATGCGTGGCCAATAACAATACCTTTGAAGATTCGCTACTATCTTGCCTACACCCAAGTGTCCAACAATCAATGAAGTGTTTGCCTTCGTTATGATACTGTTTCTTTCTCCCTGTGGAATACACAACTTGCCCAAGTGATACAACAAACTGCTATGTACATGATAATCCAACTCTTCAATTTGATTTCCTTGACTCAAGCTTGCATATACTTCTTGAAAGTCACTATCATTTGTATATTGTTCTATGTAACTTTCATGCAAAATAGAATTGTGCTTGAGTATAACAGATGAATTTACAATAGGCATTGAAATCATATCAGGTACCTTATTGTAGATTCCATTTTTATACCTAATAATCAAATGAAATTGTTGTAGAAACCCATCCACCTGAAATGTTGTGACTATTTCAACTTTGGCTATGACTATAAGTACTGCAATGGTTGATGGTATCCTTCCCAATCAAATACTGCTTCCATTTATTAACCTTTTTTACCAATGCATAAAGTTCTTTGTCATAGGTGGGATAGTTAGTTACAACTCCATTAAATATTTCAGAATGAAATGAAATGGACTTACCATGTTGCAATAGAAATTTTCCCATGGCATGATCGCTTGCATTTGTTTAAATCTCAAATGGCTGCCTAAGATATGGAAGTGCCAATACCAGTGCTGAACTTACCTTTTTCTTCAAAGAATCAAATGCTTTCTGTTGTACATCTCCCCAATGGAATACTTTCTTGACACTTGTCAATGCATGTAATGGAGCTGTGATTGAAGAAAAAATAGAAATAATCTTTCTCCAATATTGTGCTACCCCTAAAATGCTTCTTACCTCTGTAACTGTATTGGGCTTGGGCCAATTCAAAATGAACTCAACCTTAGAGGGGTCGATCTTCATCTCACCTCCTCCAAAAATGTGTCCCAAATACACTAAAGAAGTCTTGCCAAATTCACATTTCGACATTATTTTCTCAAGACATCTAATACTTTGTTTACATGTATGCCATATTCATCTCTTGACTTGCTGAATATGAGAATATCATCTAAGTAGACAATGACAAATTCATATAGAAGTGGTCTCAATACATCATTCATTACCCTCACGAAAGTAGCTGGAGCATTTGTAAGACTGAAAGGCATAACAAGCCATTCAAACAATCCTTGTTTAGTTTTAAATGCGGTTTTCCAAAAGTCTTCTTTAGCTATCCTACTTGATGATAACCACTTTGTAAGTCTAACTTAGTGAAATACTTTGCATATCTCAACTGATCAAGCAAATCATCAATTCTTGGGAGTGGATAATGATTCTTTACCGTGATTTTGTTCAGTGCACGGAAATCCACACACATGCGCCAAGTTCCATCCTTCTTTGAAACCAAGACAATGGGTGAACCACATGGCGAAGTGGATGCGCGTATGATACCTTTGTTCAAAAATTCTTGAATTTTCTTTTTGATTTCCATGCTCTCCATAATCGACATGCAATACATGCCAATGTTTGGAAGTGGAACATCCTTTTGGAATTGAATCTCATGCTGAATTCCCCTCTTGGTAGGTAACCCCTTTGGTTCCTTAAACATCTCACCATGCTTGCTTACCACATCAAACAAATCATATTCAATTTATCATCACAACCTTCAAAATATTCATAATAAATATTATTATTTTTCTCGATCATGAGAAGCACAAAATGTTTACTTGTGTTTACTAGTCTCTTCATCTACCCTGCATTAACCAAAGAAATGTTCAGATTTTTTCGATGGGCTCTCACATTGTACTCCACCCCATTCTTGGGCAATATGTATTTGTTTTCATGGCGATAAAGTACTGCTTTCCTATCATACAAATAAGGACTAGCCAAAATGATTCTTGAGATGTCAAGTGGAAATACATCTAACTCAACTTCATCAATGAACGTTTCAGTAATGGCGAACTTGAAGAAACACTTCCTTATGACCTGTAAGTTTGCATTGTTAACTATCGAACCCAATGGATGTGGCTTATGATGAGGTACAGTTTCAAGGTTTAGTTTTTTTACCAAGTCTTCTGAAATCAAGTTTGATTGTGACCCACTATCAAATAATGCATCAATATTTTTATGATTTGAAATCACTCTTATAAGAAACAACTCTATTCTTGACTCTTCATTTGGAGTGTTTCTTTGACTATGTGATGAACTAGTGCTTGCAATAGTTTCTTTTCCTTTTGTAACCATGGCTGAAATCTTGGTCTCATCACTAGAATCTGAACCAAGGTCATGTTGTGTGGGTACTAGTGGTTGCCTTTCATTTTCCCTTATTGTTTTGTTTCTTAGGCCTTAATTCGGGATGCAATTTCCAGTAATGGCTTTATCATGCCCAACTTTGGAACAATGTTGGCATATGATTTTCTCCCCCTCTTTCTTCACACTTGCATTCTTCTTTCCCTTCCATTTTCCACCCTTCTCTTTCTCCTTACCCTTGAATGGATTCCTCTTACTACCATCTTCTTGAATGTTCTTTCCTCTAGATTCAAGGTGCCTGGCTTGCACACATACCTCATCTAAATGTTTGGATTGAACATAAGGATGGTATGTTTCAAATAGGAAGGTAAACCCCCAATATATATCAGTAGTGCATCTTGGGAATTAAAATTTACTCCTAACAACAAAGCCCTTTTCCTAAAATCATGTGTATAATCTTGGACTGTTTGGCCTTTGAGCCGCCTAAAATTCTACTAACACACAACAAATTTTTGCATATAGGCTAAAGGATAAAATTGTCTCTTAATTACAGAAACAAATTCAACCTAAGTAATGTATATCTTACCATGGATTCACATTTCCTCTTGAGTCTTTTCTTCCCACCAAACTAATGCAACTCCTTCTAGCCTTAGTGAAGTCAGCTGGATTTTATGTCGTCTTCTTGAAGGTTCTGAATTCTGTAGTATACCTCCAACTCTGGAATCCAATTTTCCAACTTTTATGCATTCACCTCTCCATTGTACATGGAAAGTTCAAATTTTATGTCCTATTTAAGTAAGGGAGTCTTTCCTTTTGGGGTTTTTGACTGAGCATGGGCAGTTTCAATGCTGGTAGTGGAAGATGATGTTGTGTGAGATGATGAAGATGATGAGGAAGATGATGAGGATGGTGGAGATGGAGGTGGCTTTCCACCAGTCCCTTTTGAGTCTTTCTTTTCATCTTTTTTATCCTCTGAGCTTCCTTCTCCACGTGGAGGTCTAGAACTCTCTCCAACCATTCTAGTGTTCCTCTCTTCATAGAGGACTTTAACCATCTCAGTAAAAGTATATAAATCTTTCTTGAAGTCTTCCTCTTCTGAAAAAGGACCTTCAAGCCCTCTTTCTCTAGACATAATGGCTACGGATTCAGGCTAAGAAGCTGGTACTTCTTGTACCTCTTCAATCTTAGTTGAAGGAAAAACTTAAGGAGTTTCAAGTGCAACTGGATTTGGAAATTTGGGTGGTGGATATTGTGGCCTTGTGGCTCTCCTTCTTTTTGGCATTACCTCAGGAGTTGCAACCAATAGCTTCCCTTCTCCTTTCTACAACTTTAACCTTGTAAGCATCACAATTTTGCAACTATTAAAACGCTAATTGCACAAAATCAAGCAATAAAGAAATTCAACCTTGCTCTGATACCAACTTGATCTGTTTTTTATCGTTAGTTTATGTTGTGCTAATATCAATTACAAATTTCTAAACATGTGTGTGCTTATTACTTCTTGTACTGAGGTTTCATTAGTTATTTGTGTATGTAATCAGGTAAATTTCCTTAAGTTTAAAATGACATTCATGAGAAAAATAGCTTCAAAAACAAATACTGAATAGAAGACATTGAAAGTACAATAAAAGATTAAAGAGGCACTTTAACATAGAGTTTTGATGAAGGAGTTCACCCCTCCTGGGCTACATCTCCTTGGTCCAACTTCCATGGCTTAGGCCTCTGTATAAGCTCAATATGGAAAAATATTGTTTTTCAAAGCTCTATCGCTCCTGATACGTGCACCAATGTGTTCAGAATGTCCCAATTAGCCAGTAAAACCTCTTCCTAAGCTCAATTCATTCGAAAATTGCCTTCTCTATGACTCAGACAGTCTTTTCCTAGAAAAGTTCCTCTAAATTTGAAATAACTCTAGTTAGCTTCGCTAAATGTGGAGGTGGGCCCGAAATCGGTGGCACTTCCAAACTTCCACCATTTTAAACTCGGGCTTAATTAGTGTTTAATTGCACTTATCTAATCACTAAACGTGATTAGCACAAACCATTAGCCAAAATCTATTTGCCTATTCACATGTGACGCTTAGTTGTCGCATTAACCACCGGGTTAGATGAACGTGGCATTAACCACATCCCCTCTGCTCACATGGGGATAGCATAACCGTCACAAGTTTGTTTGGGGCGCAGTTAACATAGCCGCTTGCCCAACCGTTGCGGTAACACTATTTGTGTTCACATGGGGTAACAACAAAAGTTAATGGTTATGGAACTATCTGCCGAGTTAACACTAACTGTGACTATGATGTTTGTTGTTATGATCACATTCAGAGGGCTGGCCTACGGGTTGGCCTTCCTAACTGCCCATCCCCACATCACTAAACTTTAAATTAATGCAGAGAGCTTATGGGGTAAGAACCACAGTGGTAGCGGAGTTGGTATGTGGCTTGGACTGCGGAGGGGAGGTCGCGGGGTCGAGCCCCAACGCCTCCATAATAATTTTGCTGAACTATTTTGAGCCCTTTGACCATTGGGAGGTGCCACGTGGTAGCCTCCAGGCTTGCCACGTGGCATTCTTTCATTGGTCCAAACACAAAGCAATAAGATTGTGCCAACACATCACCTGCGTAACCCAATGAAACGATGCCACTTGTCCATATATGATTCGTGGTTGACCATTATTGACCCTGCCTAGTCACTTGCCACGTCAGCAGTACGAACTACTAACTGTGCAGTGACTGGGCATTTTTGTGCAAATTTCATATGTTTAGCAACGCAATCAGAACACAATAACTTTCTTATACGAACTTGGGTTTCAGTGAAACGAGTTGCATTAGGAATGTTTTTTTGAGACAGACGTGGTCGTTCAGGTTTCAAGCCATTCTGAGAACTTTCATTTTTGAGCTAAATATGAAGCACCTAATCAGAATTGGACTTAGCCCCGTTAGGAACCCTCAGTTAACAAAAATTAATCGTAATTGCCTCATTCCTTTCTTTTATGCAAAGTCTTTCCGCTACTATTTTTTATGTTATGTAGGTGTAAATTTTTGTTAAATCAGTATGTAAGTATTTATAAGGATAGTGCAATTAGTAACCTCAGAAACAAAATGGGAAGAGCTTGGAAGATAAGGACTATTTTCCCTCTGTTTCTCTTCCAGGATGCCTTCTCCCATTTTGGCTTGATGTAATGGGAGCATGTCTCCCTCTTTTTCTTTTTCTTGAATAGAAATGCAGTAACCGACTTTGTTAAAATAAAATAAAATGAAAATACGAGTTAAAAAAGTAGTTTTATTATTTTATTATTTTTTAATATTTTTAATTTTTTACTCCAAAAAAGGTGAATCATCCCCCATGGTTGACATCATCATCTTGAATCCTATTGGTTCTTATAAAGTTTATTTTGGTTGTACAATTTTCTTAGGAGGCCCATTTTAGACCTCAAAATTCCCCTAATGTCCCACTCTACTTTGACATACATCTTCTAAAAAATGTTTAAGACATTTATATGCCTTCTCCACTATTGTTCTAGAAAATATTTACTATTTTCTTCTTCAAAATTCTCCATTTTGTTTTCATCTTTCATCTTAGCAATATTTTGTTGCATGAGTTTTCATTTCCTATGCTAAAAAAATTGTTGTTGTTGTCGCCCATGGTTTATTGCATTTCCTCTTCATTTATCCCACTGCTATATATCAATTTGATCTACTCCTCTTCAATTGAATTTGAAAACTCTCGATGGTTTTCTTCACTTATACATCTTACTAGTCATTCCTCTAAAAACCACATTTCTTCATCAAAATAATTAAACAATAAATTTGAATGTTTAACTTGAGGTCTTATCCCATCTCTAAGAAATAATTTAGCTTCTATTTCTCTAATTACACTCTCATGTTCATCATCACTTCCTATTCCTACATTCACATAATTAAACTGTAATTTACAATTACCTCAACTTTCTCAAATGCTATAAACATATCTTCACTGTTAATCATGTATTAACATCTCTCTTCTTTGTTTGTAATTTATAACTCAGAATCTCTCAACAATTTTTCTAGCAAGTGTAATTCTTCCTCATGTCTCTCAAGCATTACATCTAAATGTTTTTTCTTATATTTCCTTTTACTGTCTCCACTAATAAAATTTTCCCTATTTTCTACACCAAAAGGTCCTTGCAATTGCATACCAACAATTTCATTTATGAATTGTACGTGATCTTCACTTTGATTTTCTACCAAGAAAAAATTTGGCTTCATCTTCTATAGTAACAAAATTTTGTTTATGTTCTTCAATGATGATTTTGCAAAGCATATTTCTATCATTTTCATTAATCTTCATGACAACTTCAGATGACTATCATTCTTCATTGCTTATTCAACTTGCAAACACACACAAATCATTAACTTTAAAAATATAAGGCTTTGTATCCTTATTTGATGTCTCATACATCAACTTCTTATGTTGATTTTAACTTTCCAAATAGTTAAAAATATACTTTGCATATATCCTCTTAACATCTACATCATTCTATAAAAGGATTGGTCCTTTTTAGGTTCACAAAAGTGAACTTCTCCTTCAACAATTACCCCCTGCTTTTGCTCAAATCCTCTGATATTTTCATCCTTCATTTGAGAATTTTTCCCATGCCTTCGTTTCACCTGCAACTAATTTCATTTCACTCTCCTCTGTAGAGTCCATCCATATCCATGGTTTTCTTCTCCTTTATGGAGCAGTTCTCTCATCAACTCGAGTTGTGCCTTTATAGCAGTTATTTCTCTATCAAGTTTATCATGACTTGATTTCCTATGGCTTCCCTCAAAACCTTTGTTATGACCATTAGTAGTCATAATATTCATTCCTCTATGATTCCTCTCGCTCATTTAGAGCTGCAACCAAGCCTTTATAACAAGTTGTTTCCAACAACCTATTACCAAATACCTTGCTAAGATTCTCCATGGCCTAATACCCTATAGTATTTCTCTAAATTTCCTCCTCTAGAACCTTCTACTAAGGACCCCTTACTCTTTCAGATTTCATTTACCTAGCTCACCTCTTATGGCATATTCAAATGCTCCTCTCTATGCACATCTTTAATGCACCTACCCAACTCGTTTGGATTTTTCCAATTTAATTATAGGCTTGTGCGAGGCACATTCTACTCATGGCTTAACGCTGCTAGATTCATACCTTTGGAGACAACCCCACTTCATTTCGATTTGACTTGGGATGAATATTTTTCTTCAAAGGGAACTAATCCTTGGACAATGCTTCATCCAAGAAGTTCCAAAATCAATTTCCCAGAATAAACAAACCTCCCTTACGCATTCTCTTAAGTCTCAAGACTTCTACAGAAGTTGGAACTATACAATTTCTACCTAACTTCAAATATTCTTTACTAGTATTCCAAATGGAAATTCTAATCAATTTTGCTATAAATGATTTCTATCCATCTCATTTACTTATTATACAATATCTCATAGAGATGGGATGTCTTCCAATAGGGATTTATGTACAAATTTAGTTAATCTCACATTAACCAATATTCACTAGATCTCAAATGCATTCATATATAACACTCAGAGATATATGCACAACAATATGGTGATTTCTTTTCTCATTCCTCATCACAAGAACTATACATTCAAATATAAAAAACATTCATTTTTCTATATGCCCTCATTTCACATTCATTTGGTTGTTATCGATTTTCCTTACACTTACTCTCTTTTTATTTCCTATAGGCTTACAACTGATAGAATTTAGAAAGATCATAGATTTTCTATGCCCTAAAATCACTCCATAAATCACTCCACAAATCAGATTTTCTAACTCCTAAAATCACTCAAGTTATCCCTAGAATCACTCCATAAATCACCCATGATTTCTATGATAATTAAAGAAACTAAAATTATTGACAATAATGAATTAGAATTCTTTATCCATGTTGAAACCCCCTTTGTAGTTTTGTTTCCAAAATATTTGATAGTTTGGTAGCAAGAATTCTCTAGAATCAACATTTTATAAATACGCCATCATTGTTTTAATACTCTCATTTTTCAAAGTTCCCATTTAATGGAATTAGGTTCCTATCCCACCATATTGCTGACGTCATCAAAGCAATCCACCCCTCATAATTCCTTAAGATCACTCAATATTTGTGCTACTAATTCATTGCAGTGGTTTTGTGTGATCCCCTTCAAAATGATTATATTATCACTTTGCATTCTCCACACTACTCCTCAAGAAGGATCACCGACCTCCAAGTGTTATGTATGTTGATGCCATCTAATATTTACGGATAAATGGTATCAAAACTGAGTTACTCTAACATCCTGTCCCCTTTAAAGGTAAGCTGCCATTATACTCATTCTTTAATAAGGCGATTAGATGTCGTTGAGAAACAAAAATGTAAAAGAATATTGTTAAGCTAACCCTCCAGCAAATTATCCCACAAACCTTAACATTGTTATGCTCAAATTACTTATAATAGGATTGGTGTTGCATATCATGGTAAATATTTGTAAATTATTAAACTTTGATCATGTTCTAGCTTGCCTTGATCCATAATTGCTCCCTTTTTGGCAAGCACATCTACTATTGTATTCAGGTGTCGTTTTACATGATGTAACTCAATTACCTCATATTGCCTCAATTTTGTAGAATGGAGGAACTGGGAGGGGCTACAATTTTCTATAAGATTCTCTACCTATTTGATGACTAACATTGAGTCCTTGAAGACCATCAACTGACAGATTCTTCTAATGATAGCTAGTTCTAGCCCCTGCCATAGAGCCAAATATTCATCTTGGTTATTGGTAGAGTCACCCAATCCCTAGGTGAATTGAAGCTCTAATTGATCATTGAGGCACAGGATAACGCCTCCCGCTCCTCGAAACTTGATAAATTATAATATTTTACATGCAATAATATTTTTATTTTATTAATTAAATAAAAAATTAATTCAACATTCAAACATTAATTATATATTTACCACCACACATTTTTTTCAATATTATTATCTTGAAGTTTGCTATTATTAGTTTCATGTTATTATTGTATTGAGAGGTGCTCTACAACCCAATATATGAGGGAGATGTTGGGATGTAACTTTACAATAAACAAATTAAAAAATATATGTAGGCTAATTAATGAAAATAAAAAAATAATATTAAATATGTGAGGTCAATTAAACTTTTAACAAAAAAACACACACATATACAATAATATTATTGGTTGCAAAAGGAAATTAACCATGGAAAAAATTCAAGAAAACAAAAAGCTTAAGGTTCATTTAACGAGGAGTATGAAATGCTTATTCTTCAAAAATTATTAAGTTATATAATGTGTAACCTATAATAATGAAAAAATATTATTTTTGTATAAATCCAACTTTGCTTCACATTGGGTCAACAAACTCAACTGATTGTAAGCTTACCAACACCCAATTCGTCATTCCACTTGGCTTTGATCCCTCATTGGACATTACACAAAAAATATTAAATTAATTTTTCTCTCCAACTTAAAAAATCATATAAGATTATTTTCCAAACAAAATTAATTAATCAAAGGTCAACCTTTATTACATGTAAAGTGTTGCATGAAATTGGAATATTTACAAAACTAAAATGCTCCCTCCAATAATTAAATAAATTAATACGATAATTAAAAATGTGTTTGTTTGAAGTAAATTTTATCAAAGTAAAAAAAAAAAAATTATTTTCATAATTCAATTCTTTTGAGAGACTGCAAATCTCTTTTTGAGATATAAAACATTGAGGGTGATTTGCACCTAGGAACAAATTGGGTCCCTGTTGGCCTATGGAGATAACAAAGTTGATTTGAATTTTAAAAAAATTATAGACAATAGAAAATATATATTATTAACACATTATTGTATTAAGAAATAAATTTAATATCATTATTTATTATTGATTATTAATTTAAAAATTTAATTATATATGTTTTTATATTTATAACACTTAGACAAGTTCTTACTTATTTGAAAATTTCCAAATACACCAGTGAGTAAACATAAAATAAATTATTTTAAAAAAACACCAATATATTTTTTATTATATAAAGTATAATTTTCATATTTAATTATATTTCAAAAATTAAATAGAGTTAAAAATAAACAAGCCTAGATCTATCTTAACTCTAGACCTACCAAAGACTAAGAGGGATCAAATCTGTTTTTACTCTAAAAGAATTTCTCAGGATGAAATCTCAAATCTCGTTTTACTTTAAAAGAGGTTTGCACCTCAAGAGATTTGATTCCTCTCGGTGTTTGGTACTTCAAAAGTTTGGTACATCAAAAGTTCACATGGATCTAGGCTAGTTAATTTTCAATTATATATTTACTTGGACACATTTTTGTAAATAATTAACTTGAATTTTACCATTATTAATTTTATGTTATTAATAATTTTTTCAATAAGTAATTTTTTTTTTTTTTTTTTTTTAAGAAAGAAATCGTTAAAGCAAAACCTTTTGAACTCAAATAATAATAATACTTCCATTAAACTTGTGGAAGAATTTTCACTCTTGTCGAGGATTAAGGGCTTTAATTCTTAGTTTCCCTGAGAGGCTCTCTCTAGTTTAGTATATAAGAGATGTTGTAAGGTTATGTTATGTTGTTGTGGTTTCCTTTTTTATTTCAATTAATATATATTTTTAATAAGTCAAATATTTTCTATTAATTAAAGAAGAGAGTACACCACGAGTAGAGAAGATGCCAGTAAACTAAGGTCTCTCTCCTATCAGATTTGTTGATCAGCAAATACATGCAAAAAAAGAATGATAATAACTAAACAAAACTAGATGACTTCATATGGGCCATCCAACCGTCAAAACTGTCCATCTGATCTTGCAGTTGCTTCGAGTTGCGACACAATGATTCTTACCAATCCAAAATGTGTTCTTGGTTGTGCAGAATGGCATTAAGAAAACTAATAAATTCATTGTGATCATTTTTTCGGTCTTGATTTTGTTGTTCCACCGAAGCTTAGATAAGGAAGATCTGGGATTCAATGGAATCAAAACATGGTGTCAAGTCAACTCTCCTAGGAGAGCCATGAAGAGGTAGATCTAGCTCGCTTTCTTTTGCTGACAGATCCCCTTGCATTCTATCTCCTCAGTCCTGCTAGCCTCCCCCATGAATTGGAAGACCACGCTACCACAACATAAGTGGCTCACTAATCAAACTACATAGGGCCGTAACAGTTGACCTCTCTAATTGTGAACAGATAGGGCCTCTTGGCCAAACCCACCTAGGTATGACAATTGAAGAGCGCACCACCACCATAGGTTGGGTATAGATGGAAAATTTTCACTGCCCCAGAGAACCCACCTCAAACATTGAATAAGCACTACCGGCTGAAGATAACTGGCACCCAACAAGGACCGTGGACACCTAGCTGAAAAACAAGAATTAGAAGGGGTGTTCCTAAACCCGACATTCCAAGAACTCCAACGACCATACTCCTAAAAGAAAAACTTTCTCCAAATTCCCATCCCTAGCCATAAAGGATTAGAAATTCTAAGCATGGTTCCAGCCCACACCTCTCAGACGAAAGAAGGATAACACTACGCTCCCAAAATAACAACATAGAATGGAGACTTACCCCTCGAAACCTTTTACACCATGCACATAATACCAATTGAAGTAACCTTGGGAGAAAAATGGGCCGCACAACGAGAGAAGACCAAATAATCCACCCAGGATGGGAAAATGGGAGATGAATTCCTTAAGATAATCCTTTGAAGTCCAAATTGACCTCCCTACGTTGTGCAATCTAATAGCCCAACAAAAGCCTTACAAGGGGTTGGTGCCATCAGAGGACGAATTTCCATTCATGAAAGACTCAGTAGGCCACTCAAACCTAAGTCTTAGATTACAATCTGGGTGTCAATAAGCACTTGTACTTCACCATTATAAAGCCTTTGGATCACTGTGAAGAGCACACACTGTCTTGTGAACTGACTCAGGGTCATGAGAAGTCTACTTGCAGAATTGGAGCCAACACTTCCATCTTCTGCAACAAATTTCATTGCCCAACTGTTACAAATGATTGTCCATGCCAAGATAATCACAAATATACCTTTGGCAGTCTTGATAATGTTTGTCGGACAAACTCCCAACACTCTCTCATCAACACTTTTAAACATTAAGGTTTTCACGTGGGGGTTGTTCATTCCCACTTGCCTCAGTACGCTCCTCGTTTTTCACCTCCAGCAAAAAAATTTGAATTAATAATTAAATTATTTTAAATCCATCTTAACTCCAAATCCATCAAGTGTCAAGAGAGATCAAATCTTTCGAGGCGCAAACCTTTCATCAAATTTTGCACTAAGAAAAAAAGAGTTTGCACCTTAAAAGATTTGATCCTTCTCAGCACTTGATAAATCAAAAATTAAAATAGATCTAGACTGGTTGAAATAAGTTATCATTTTACCTTCTAAACCATTCAATTTACATTGAAGTACTGCTAAGGTTTTATATGAGATCTATAAAAGTTTAGTTTGGTAATAATGCTAGTTTGGTAATAGCGACATGTTGATGGCCCAAAATGACCATGTCAACATTATAAGGGGGACCACCCAGTTGGGAACTTAAAGCATCTCCTTTTCCATTTGGAATGGTGGTTCTAACTGGTTCAATTGAATCCAATTACCAACTTAAAGCATCTCCTTTTCCATTTGGAATGGTGGTTCTAACTGGTTCAACTGAATCCAATTACTCTCTCTCTTACTCTGTTGGCTTATAGTATATCTATTACTTGCCAATAGAGAAGAGACATTACATTTGCCCTCTTGCAAAGCTCGTGCAAGAAGGTGATCCTTAAGCTGAATTAATGGCCTAGCCAAGCCACTCTAACATTTTCCCCTGTGTAAGAGGACTTCTAATATGCAACAATTAAAACTAAATGCAAATATTCTCTAATTAATAGAAAATAAATCATGAATTTGTCTCTATTGAAAGAAATATTAGTCCCCCTCGCAGATTTGAATTTGGAATAAACCAAGGAAATAGTTCCAAGACTTATTACTAGTTCAACCAAGTATATGTATTCAGCTATCTAATCAGTAGTCATCAGATCTCTAATACACATACATCCAAATTCAAATAAAATGAATTCAAATTAAAACATATATATGACTGCATTAAGGAAATAGTTCTCATAAAATAATCATTATTAAAACCAAGATAAACATGTTATGAATTTTCTAAATAGTTAACAAGTACGGCCCATTTATCTATTTGAATTCACAATTTAACTTGACAACAATTAGATCCATCATTAAAAGATAACTTTCAAATGATTAAAACAAGCATGTATTTATATGAATTCACAATAACACAAAAGCTCAACAACACACACTTATCTGGAATCAAGAATTGCCACAAATTTTATTAATTGCAAACCACCAATCAATCTCTATCTCTAACAATGGTGCACAAGAATTAAAGATATGATTACAGCCTTTGAGTACATGAAATTCTCAGAAAACTTCATGATAACATGAAATATTTAGAGTTGAAATACATCTTTCTTAATCTCCATAAGTCTGGCCGAAACTTAGCTAATTCTCTACGAAAATATTGATACATCTGTCTTAATCTCCATAAGTCTGGCCGAAACTTAGCTAATTCTCTACGAAAATATTGTTCCCTATGGTAGTGAAAAAAGCCCTCTCTTTGCAGAGAATTTTCTCCCCAAGTTTCAGACATGGAACCCTTGAATTCCATTCAACAACAACCCAATTTATAATTACAAAAGAGAATGAGAGAATTGCTAGAGAATAAATTTGCGCCAATAAATTGATTAGCCAAAAAATTATTTCCTCTCCTGCTGGAACAATTCTATTGATCAAAATCTTGTCTTTCTCATCTCCTCAACTGCTATCCTGCCACAATAAATTGAAATTCAAAAATTAAAACAGATTTGATGAACAAAATAGAAAACAAAAACTCATTCTCAACAAATTGTTAAAAAATCAAAATAAATTAAAATCCAAATAAATTTCAAGATGTGTTTGTTTCTATTGAGTTTGATTTGTTTTTTACTAATGCTTGAGGAGGAATTAGTAACAAAAATTCTCCAAAGATAATAAAATTTGTCCAAATCAACATAAAAAATCAATTTTGTTTCAAATTCATCTCTTTTCTTTCCACTGGATTTCTGGGTTATTAATGATGAGATTTTCTAAAATTAACTATCCCAAATTATCCTATTATGTCTTAGTTTTCCAACAAGCTATTGTGGGCTTTATTTGGTTGAGTAATTCTCCAAATATGTCTCTCCAAAGATGAGGTGCCCAAATAATCCAAATTCTAAGAAAATGTCATGCCTATCTTACATTTCAGAAATTATAATTAAATATTCTATATACAATTAAAATTAATTAATATTAATTATTACAATTACTAATAATATTATATACAATCTAAATTAAAATCACTAAGATCACAATTAATTAAATTAATACTATTGATAATATATTTATTTACAAATTAATTACATTTATATTAAAAATTAATTATAACCATTTTTTTATTAAAAAATTAATTTAAATAATTTAAATTTTATTGATTTTATTAAACAATAAAATTAAAATACTTTAAATTAAATTTAAACCGCATTTGTTTAATTCTTCACACTACATCTACAAACGTTTCATATTAAATAATCATTTTAACCAACCAAACTTTTATAAAATGATCCTCATATTAAATAGTTTCTTGGAATCATCAAATCATATTTAATATGATCAGAGGCTTGTAAGACATATTATATATATATATATATAATTCCAAATTGAAGTAGTCAAAATTGGAGATATTTCAAAAATATTAAAATAAGTGTTTCAAAGCTTGACTAATGAAAAAACACTTTGAAGAAAAAGCCCCAAACTCCGCCAAACTTAAAAAAACGCATCCCTATAATGTTAGAGGTATTCACAAATTGATACGGAATTTATGAAACGTTCAGAAAAAGTATGATGCGTAGCACTTTCTTTCATCATCAAACTGTTAAGTGCATTTCATTAGAGCTTTTGAGTGGCATTTGCTAAATGGAAGGTTGACTTTAAAAAGTATATAATCATAACAAGTAATGATTATGTTGATTTTTTCAATGTTAAATTGTTTAATAAATTATAGTAATGTATGTGATTGAAGGAACGTTTTCAATAATATTTAATGTTTTCCATTAATATAAACAATAAATAATATCACTATAAGATATTATATTGAACTATTGACTTTAAATATAATTAGATTAATTGATTATAATTTGTGATATTTAATTTATTTACAGGTTTAATTCTATATAAAAAGAGAAAACAAGTTTGTATTACATGATATATATATATATATATATATATATATATATATATATATTATATATATATATAAGTATATTATAATGATGATGGAGCCACGAGTTGAATTAAACCAGTTGAGTGGGTATGAACTAAAAAATTTAAAAAGTGGTTTGATCTAGAAAACTATATGCAAAAGATTGTTTAAGGTTGGTAAAAAAAAAATGTTGAAGCCATAATTCCAACAATTCTATGGAGAAAGAGAAAAGAAAAGTAGACAATATAGAGATATAAGCATTGGAAGCTAAGTAGTCCTAAAAAACATGTTTGAAGCAACTTGTTGTTCAAGTACCTCTTCTAGAATCGATGTTGAACCATAGTAGTCATCATAGTCTGATTGAGGATGAGCAACTGGCTTGGGGTGAGAGCCCATGTCCTAACCACTGACTAGATCAATCAACGTGGAGGACATGCCCTGAGCTAAAGGTTGTTCCACGTTGAGTTGTTGATGCCACCTAGTACCATGAGTATGACCACTACCATTGCCTTTAGGATGTATGGTCCCATGCTCTAGTGAGTCATTTGGGATTTAGAATGAGGAGTCAGGAGTAGAGGGAGTAGGAGATTGTAGCTGGAGGCCCAGGGCCCATGCCATGTCTTACATTGAAACTTTGGCGCACCCCAGATAGAATTCAAGGTCTAGGAGACGAGCCTCAAGCACGACGGAGCCTTCCTTATGGTCATGAAGTTGACAACTAAGTGCATTGCGCAAAACCTAGGTGTGGTCCCTAGTGCTGTGTAGCTTTGTGGCTTCTAGGTATGCCACCTTATGCTAGTGGTGACGAGGGATGCTAACATCAAACCTATCAACACCTAGATTGTGCCATGGCGGAAGTGGAGTCGACATCTACCTTTTCCACTGCAGCTAGGTCGACCTCGTTCACGGACCATTAGAGCATAATGACCAAGTGTTTTAACTATGCGGGTGCTGCACGAGAACAAAGAGCAGTTGTGCTTCTAGAAACATATTCTTAACATTATGTTGATCACTCTGCCAGATCTTATATTAATGCCTATGGCAGGTAGTCGAGGAAGCAATGACAGGTGAACTAGGCCAATGTGGAGAGTAAATGCATGGAGTTTGTGGAGGTTCCACCTTGGCACACTCTACCATGTCTTGGGTGCACCGTTTAATGTCATTGTAGGGGAGCCTGGCACCACCTTGTGAAGAATTCAAGGCTTTGAAGCATGTGTGCCATAAAGATTTGGGTTGCATCCCATGATCACTTGGTTGGCACCCGCATTCAGGGTGTGGGGATCTTCGTGGGTGATGTTTGTGCATTGAGATATCTACAAAGAGATGTGGGGACAACTTGGGTGTAGTTCTATGCATGAGAGGTGTTCCTCTACCCCTTTGTTGGTCTAGAAGTTGCCTAGGGAGTTTACCTTCTTTTTGAGATGAGTGAAGATAACTACTTCATGTTGAGCCAACATTGTGGCTAGTTGTTGCATGCTTTGGTCTAACTACCAACCAAAGGAGCATTTTTGTGTGGGAAATCTTGTTTGGAGTTTTCTTGCTACTTGGATGATCAATTGAGAGTCACCTTCTGCAATAAGGGAATGAAGACCTTCATGTTGAGCAATGAGGAGGCCTTGGATCAGAGCTTCTAATTTGGTGGCATTTTTGCTGTCATGGATTATGTAGCCACTAAATAGGCTTATGATTTATCCCTTGCTATTCCTTATGACTCCTCAGATGCTAGCCTCTCTAGGGTTCCCTTTGGAAGCACCATCAAAGTTTGGCTTGAAGTGGAGTGTTGGGAGGGGTGTCCAAGCTTCAGGGCTTGTGGCTCTTAGAGTTGGTTTTGTGTTACCAGCTAGAGAGTGGTCACGATTGAATCACCATCAATTAAGAATAGTCTTTGTTGTGGGGTCACACGAGAGGTCCTTTTCATCCTAATCAGTGACGCAGAGAGATTCCTCAATTTGCTGGTAGAGAAGGACCCATGTGCCTTGAAGAGTGCTCTGTTTTTCATTGAAAATGTGATGATTATGTTCTTTCCATATTGCCCACGCTAGTAAACATAGGACAAGAGTCCATAATCTATTGCTAAGTGAACTTTGGAAGGGGTTGTTGGGCCAATTTTTTTAGACTTTAGACAATGTTCACACTGGGATTAATTCTTTTGTTAAAGCCTATGGTGATTTCCCCCAAGACACTTCTTGTTATCTTATAGGGGCTCAATAGTTGATCTATGGTTTCCTGTTGTTGCTTGCATAAATAACACCATGAGGGTCTGATATTTTTATTTATTTTTAAGTTCTCTCAGATAGAGTTCTACGTCTGGAGAGGAGCCAAAGGAAGGTAGTGACTTTCGGCCACAAGCCAATTGATGAGAGATCCTGCCAGAAGGGGCCTGGTTCAATATGAAGAGCTTACAGAGCTATGAAGTAACCTTGCCTTGACATTATAGGCCTCAATAAATTGATATCCCCACTTTAGAATGTCTAGACTATTTTTTATTTTTATTTGCCATTTGCTTATCTCAATCTAAATATATGGCATGTTTTCCCATTTCCATTTTTATAAATACATTAATTTATAATACAAATTAATTATATATAAATAATAAATATTACATTTTATTAATAATTTATATTGGATATTAATTATGAAATTAAAAATATAAAACTCATCTTAATAAATGAAATGAAATTTGAACATTTTTTTTTTTATAATAATAATATTTTTATCCATTTAAATTTGAAAATAAACAATATTAATATCAAATATTATTTACATAATTGTATTATGTTAGGAATATTAATATTGAATTATATTTGATTTGTGGAGTTTTTTCCCAAAACAGATTCATTACTTTTGGATGGGATGATAAGATGGTAACGTGATTTTTTACTAATTAATTATATAAAATATTAATAATTACTTTAATGACGTTGGAGATATTTTTTATTAATAATTTAGTTTTGAAATATATAAAAAGTCAGATATTGCACTTACACCTTTTGATTAAAAATTAAGGTTGGGTTTAATGAAGATGGTGATATTCTTTTTATCATAATTTAGTTTTCAAATATATAACCTATTTAAATTTGTAGAGAAGGATGACCACTTAAAAAGGTTAGATATTACATTCACACCTCTGGATTAAAGATTAGGTTCATATATTAAAATTTTAACTTTGTGAAAAAAGCACATACATTGCATGGAAACATTTAGATCAAAATGGCATGTTCATACATTAAAAGAAATAACATTGACATGTTCCCCCTTTTGGGTTTGGTTAGCTTAAAATCGGAGGAGAATTTCATAAAGAGAAAAGTTTGAGTCCATTGTCATGATAGCGAAGTAATGTGTATTTTTATTTACTTGACATTTACCCTTTTTGTTTTTTTGCTTTTAAAGCAATTTAGGTATGCCAAGAACTAAAACGGACTTTTTTGTTTTTTTTTTTAATTTCTTTAGTTTGGTAAAACGAACTTCACTAAGTTTACCATGAAAAGTCTTTCAATGGATTATAATAATCATAATACAATGAACTCATTTTAAGAAGTTTTGAAGGAAGATGAATTAGTCCACCTATTTGCCAAGTTCTCCTCAAGCCAAACATAAGGAAAAAGAAGGAAGTTTACATATATATCGTCCATAGTATATTAGTATATTAGTCAGTTTTATATATTTTGGGGAAATATGTTTAATTCGCCACTTGTAAGCCAATTTGGAATTCTTGTTTAGTTATTAAGATTTTGGATGCATGATTTATCCTTAGTTTTTATGAAGATTGTAGAATTAGAAGGATGGAAGATTGTAGAATCAGAAAGATCTAATATGTTGTTCGTCTAAATATAACTCTTTTTTTAATGAATATATATTTATATTGCGTAAGGAAAAATAATAATTAAGTATCAATATATTTGAAACCTAAACTTGGTTTTTTAAGTGTTAAGTAAGGAAGAAATGCTCATTAACCGAAAGAAGTAAATGTTGCATAAGAAGGATAAGTATTCATAAGATTTTTTTTTAATAGAGGAAGGACAATATTGCATGGATATAGAAAAGGCGAAGGTGATTTTGGATAGACTCAAATCACATAATGTCGTAGGAGTAAAGGGTTTGCAAATTTTTGTAAGAAGTTTTTTAATTTTTTTAGTAGTGTACATGTATTGATCACGTTATAACCTAAGGTTATGTTGGTATATAAAATCTATGGGGCTTTTAGATACAACCAGTGAAGGATGGACTAACAAGAGATAGCTAGTCAAGTGGTCGACTAGAAGAGTTGTCAACAACGTGGTTGATGGGTTGGTCGAGTAACTAACTAGGAGATAGTTCGTTGAGTGGTTGACTAGTGGAGTGCTTATTGAGTGGTTTGGGGAGTTAATTCGATGGTTAGGTCCAATAGGATAGTAAACTAGTGGATGAAACAACATTGGTTTCATGGAAAATTGCGGAACTATCAATGCTCATTTGTGGATCGAATCTTCCACAAATTAAGGAAGTTGGTTAGATTTGGAAACTATTAATGAAGGACCCTATGGATTGAATAATTTAATTGAAGTATCAAATTTATTATTGTGTGTTGTGATGTTTTGATCACAATGTGCTTTGTTTAAGTGTTGTAGCAATGTCTCTATATGTTATCCATCATCTTGGAGCTTAATGACTCTTGTATTTATTTCTTTAGATTCTACTTTATGTTCATTTTTCTTAGGTTCCCTCTATCCTTGAATGTTATTAGAGCTAACGGTTTTAACCTAACCGTATTGTCTTCAAATTGTGCTAAGTTGGACCTTACAGTGATTGACCCTGGGTCGATTTAATTGTTGACTAAAACTTGTTTTTTTGAACATATTAGATCTATTAGAAATATGAAGGTGGATTTCAAGATTGACCGTACTATTTTGAATGGACAAAATTATGTTATCTGGGATCTATACTTAGAAGCCATAATGAAGAGAAAATGGATCTGGTAGTATATGAAGACCGTTATTTTAGATCCAAAGGATGACTAGATGAAGTTTATCATCCATAGAAAGAAAGATTAGGTCATCAAGGTCATTACAACCTATATTTCTTGGGAAATTTTTCTTCATAGGAGTGGAAATGATTTTCCTGATCAGGTATGGAAGAAGTTGAAGTCATTATTTGAAAAAGTTTACAAAATTCAAGTCATGTAGTTAGAGAAAGAGTTGACCTCTCTTGATGCCCCTTCTTTTATCCCATGTTAAAGAGCTACATTTGAAGTTGGGAAAATATGGGAAGAATTTTCCAAATAAATATAGACAATTCATTATAATGGTTTTGGTGAATTAGAGAACACCTTATGATGTGTTTTGTTCCTCATTCTAGACCAAGTGGAGATCATGTAAGGGAGATGATAAGGACTACACCTTTGACACATTTTTTTATTTTTTAATTAAGGACCAAGAGAGGTCACTTGATGAAAGAAATTTTGGTAGTAAACTCTAGACTCACTTGCTCAAAGGTAAGGACAAGTTGATTCATAAGGAGAGAGGAAGTAGGATGGAATGCCTCGACTAGAAACTTAAAGAGAAGGGTGATGGTTTGAAATTCATCTTCCAGTTCACATTGAGATTATAATGTCAATGTGATGGATCCAAAAGATGAATTTCAAATCAATTTGAATCACAAAAGTCTTAATTTAGTAAGAATGTTTTTTGGTCGACATGACCAAGAAGAATTAAAAAAACACATGTCATTATTGTGGAAAGTCAGGACATGCAGAGAAAAATTGTTGATTGAAGTGTGATGATTTATAGGAGAAGGTAGTCAACTTGAAGGAAACGTGTCTATCAAAAGAATAACCACTCAATTAGCTGAAAAATTCACCTTCTAAGTCGAAACTCAAGTGTTGCATGCTCACAATGTGCAAAAGAATGGGTAGTTGACTTTGGCTACACTCATCATATGACGAAGGAAACTTCTTTATTTTCCTCCTTAAATAAGGGTTATGAGAAGAATGTTTATCTATAAGATGGTTTTTCTCTCAACATTGTTGGTCAGGGTGAAATATCTCATCGACATGGAATAATTGTGAATGTCTACCATGTGCCTACTTTGAGTGAAAATTTGTTGTCATTTCTGAAGTAATAAACACAGGTATAATTGTTGAATTTCGGCTGAATCGTTTCCTTGTTAAATATTTGAAGAAATACAAGTCAGTTATCATAGATAATAGAAGGGGATCTCGACTCAAATTATGGACTATATAAAGTTTGTGACTTGTCCTAACTAGATCTTGAACTGACTACTCTATTTGCATTAATTTATCATCAGAGAAAACAATGGCCTAAACAACTCAAACATCTAAATTTGTGAAGTTTGGAGATAATGGAAACATAGAACATCCCTGGTGATTTACCAAAGATTATTCCACCTAATTCAGTTTGTAGAGGGTGTGCGTTAGGAAAGCATCATCAGACACCCTTTGATTATGGAAACGTATGGCATACACAAAAACCATTAGAGCTTGTTCATAATAACATTTGCTACATTAATAATCCTTCATTGATAGATGCAAAGTATCTTTTTTGTTTGTTTGTCAAGTTATCTGTGATCCTCCAAGCTTGACCTATGGCTTGAGGAGCTGCAACCCAGGGGCATCTAATCGTTAAAGTCACCAAAGGATTGCACCTAGCTTGGGGCACACCAACCCTAAGCTGACTGGATGTTTTAGCATGTCTCCTCCCCCTAGCACAAGGCATGACCACCCCCGTGAGGTTTGAACCTGTCTCACCTTGCTAATGAGGCCCATCCTCAATTGGTTGTGCTAGTGGGACTTGAAGATAGATGCAAAGTATATTTTAACCATTATTGATGATTCCTCAAGGTATAATTGGGCTTATTTCTTGAAAAACAAGAATTATGTATTCAAAAAATTCAAGGGATTTAGGGCATTAACCAAAAAGTAGTGCAATGGATATTAGATAATGGAGGAGAGTTTGTGATTCGACCATTTAAATAATAATTTTTTTAGTTAGGTGCATCTTGGTAGAGGTTCCTCCATCATACTCCTCAATAGAATGGTGTGGTAGAGCATAAGAATGAAACCTTAGTTGAGATGGCTTGATGTCTCTTATAGGCCATGGATTCATTGACTAAGTTTTGGGCTGAAGTTGTTTATTGTGCCAAATATTTCTTGAATCTTCTTTCAACTAGAGATGTTAGTTCCATGACTGTAGTAATTTAAAGAGATGGTGTGGTAAAATTCCCTCCATTGGCCACCTCAGAGGATTTGGATCTTTGTTTGGGCGCATATTTTCGACATTTGTAGAAAGATGTTATATCTAAAAAACACTCTTACATCATGATGGGATAATATGAAGAGTTGAAATCCTATTGAATGTTTGATGCTATCAAATAATAGATCATTATTAGGAAAAATGTAATGTTTGATGAGAATTCCTCTGGCACTACATAGGTGAACTCTTCCTTTGGATTTTTGCACAATGATCCCTTTGATATTGTTGTATACAATGGATCAACTATTCCTTTTTTGAGTATCTTGACCAATATTTTGAACATTGTTTCTGAATTGATCAAATGATGGCTATCTTCAACTGAAACCATAACCTCTTTTGATTAACTTTTTGAAGTCAATATCAACTCACAAAATTCTTGTTTACCTCAGTTCAATGCTAAAATAATTGAAGCTATTGGCCTAGATATTGGCGACGTTTACTCATGCTAGAAAACTCATAATCAGAAATAGCACGCCAATATTGCATTGGTGGCTCGTGTTCATGATAATTATGATCTAAATTCCTATGTTAATGCCAAAGCACCACTGTAAAGGGAACATGCTCTGTAGGGTAAGATGAATTTTATTTTAAAGAATCACACTCACAATTAGAAGTAGCATGCTAATATTTCAATGATGGCTCATGTTCATGAGAATTATAATCCATATTCCTATGTTAATGCCAGAGGGAAACTAGAATGGGAACATGCTATGTAGGCTAACATGGATTCTCTTTTGAAGAATCACATTTGGGACTTAGTTCCTCAACCATAAGGATGAAACATTATGAATTTTTTATGGGTATATAAGACCAAATTCACTTTTGAAGGTATTGTTGAGCATTATAAGGCTCATTTGGTTCCAAAAGGCTTCTCAAAGTAAGAAGGTATTAACTATGCTGTAGCTTTTCCCCTTGTTGCAAAGGTGATTTATGTTTGACTAATTCTTTCCTTTTTGCTTTCTTTGGATGGTAGATTCATCAAATGGATGTTAAAAGTTCCTTTCTTCATGGTGAACTATCTAAAGAAATATACATGGAGCAACCCCCTAGCTTCGCAACGGATTCCAATTTTTTTTGTCAACTGCAAAAGTCACTGTATGGTTTGAAGTAGCCCCATCTCGCCCTTGGGCTTAATATGCTAAAATTGATTGATTTTTTTTCTAAACCTCGGGTTCAAATGATGTGAATATAATCATAGACTTTAGGTATCATACATTAATGATGATACCTTGGTTTTTGTTGTATATGTCAATGATTTGGTCATTTTGGTAATAATACTAGTCAAATTCTTAGATTGACAAGTCGACTTGTTAACATCTTTGAGATGACAAACCTTTGTCTTCTACATTTCTTTATTGGTCTTCAATTTTTTCCATTATGTGATGGTCTCTTCCTCTCTCAATATCAATATGTATTCGACGTATTGAAATGATTTAATATGGACGATTGTAAATTTGCTACACCCTTTAAGTTGAGGATCAAGTTGATTAAACAGTGTCAATCTCTGAAAGTCGATGCTACCCTCTATCGAAAACTAGTGAGTAGACTTATTTATTTAACTCACAATTGACCTAACATTTCCTTTGATTTCAGTGTAGCTTCCTAGTTTATCCAATATCTCTAAGAAAGCACTGAAAGGATACAAAGAAAATTATTTGTTACATTAAGGGTACCTCTCACTTTAGTATCAAATTTTGTTGAAATTAAAATTCGTTGATTGGATTCACTGACTCTTATTGGGAAGGTGAAAACAATGACATACATACACTTCTTGTTATGTGTTTCACTTTAGTATTAGACCCCGGATTTGGTCATGCAAGAAACAACATGTAGTCTCTCTATCAACTAAGGAATATAAACACCATGGAGCTGCTAATGTAAGGACTAAGGTAGTTTGGATTCATCAACTCCTAGTAGAGCTTAAGTTTCTTGTTGAGCCCTCAACTACTCTTTATTATGAAACTTAGTGTGTAATTCAGGTTGTTGACAATCATGTTGTGCATAATAAGATGAATCATGTTCAAATTCATGCTCATTAATTACAACGATTTCTACAAGTGGATGTTGTAACTCTTATCTATTGTAGGATAGAGGAGCAGATTGTTTATATTCTTACAATACCATTGCCTGAAGTCAAATTCATTAATCTACATGAAAATCTAGGGCTTTAGATATATGGAATTATGGGGGGTTGTTACACTGACATAATTTCACCTCCTAAAGCTCCATAATATTGTGTTGATTGGGGGTGTTTTAACATAAAGTTATGTTGGTTCATCATACCTATAGAGTTTCTAGAGATAATTAGCCAAAGGATCAAGTAATAGGAGAAAATCAGTTGAGTGGTTGATTAGCAAAGTTGTCGACTGAGTGGTCAATGGGTTAGTCATGTAACTGACTGGTCAACATATGGTTGAGTGGTTGACTAGCAGGACCACCGATTGAGAGGTCAAAGGAATCAAGTAGATGATTGGGCCAACTAGAATAATTAGCTAGATAACAAAACAATGCAAATTTCATGGAAATAATTGGAATAATTGGTGCACACTTATGGATCAAATCATCCACAAATCAAAAAAGTTGGTTAGAATTAGAAAATATAAATATATCACCTTATGTGTCAAATAATGTAAATGAAGTATCAAATTCTGTAAATGAAGTATCAAATTCATTATCACACATTGTAATGTTTAAATCACAATTGTCGTGTTTAAATGTTGTAATGATGTCTCTAGAGACCACCCATTATCGCAAAGTTTAATTAATTTTCTATTTATTAGTCCCTGCCCTTCCGGGCTGGCAGGGACTATAGTAATCGATTTGGAATGCTAGCATTACTTCGGCTCTATAACCAAGCAACTTGCACAATAACCAATCAATGTTATGTAACTTAAAACAAAGTTCATTTCATGAAACGAGAACCCAGCACAATATTTTATATTTTCTTTTTCTTTTAACCAATCAACGGCTTTTCCATCTTATTTGGCCTCAAAACGAGGCATACGGGCAGGTATACGGAAAGTTAGGACAAGGTCATTTGACAGTGAGTGAGTTCATATAGCATGATAGTGAGTTCATGAACTAATGCTAAGATTGCATTAGCATTAATCTCCTAACATTTAATGTTAGGAGAAGTAACAAAACTTGTACTTATGTTAAACCATAAGTATGGTGGCCCTGCCGTGTCAACATTGCCCTTCCGTGTCGAACCATTCCTGCAGTGGCGTGTCAAAACGGTAATTTGCATGAGAACAACGGCCTGCCTTTAAGTGTTCTCGGTAGCCCAAATGTGAATAGTCTGTAAGATCAAGGCATGACCGCTGAATCAGAGCAAGATCAAGGCATGACCGCTGAATCCTTGGCAGAGAAGAAACAGATCAAGGCATGACCGCTGAGGTAAATCTCCCATTGATTGTTTATACTCGAGCACTACTCAAATTGTTACTCTATTTAGCAGATATCTGTCAAAAACACGCTCACAATTTCGACGAATTTCTAAATTACTATGCTCACAGTATAGGGGCATAAATATATTAAAATAACAATATTAAATTGTACTTACAGTTTTTTTAATGCTGTCAGGCTACCAATCTCTGGCGGAAGTGCCCCACTGAGACGGTTTGAACTAAAGCCCCTGAAGATAAAACCACCGAGTAAGAAATAGTTCATGGTTTCTTAATTTGCTTGTTGCTTTCGGTAATCATGGAAACCAGTTGTTTCTTAAGCACCCACAGATTGAATGAAGTTGTTGTACTACAATTAATTCAACTGATAGCCTGTGATTGATAAAGAACCTTACAATAGGGAAAGCAGGAAAATGCGAAACAACAAATTAGTTTGGCAATTCTTTTTCCTTTCCCATTTAGTGCTTAATTTGATATTTGTGCAATGCATGTGTGTAGAGAGAGGGGGAGATCTTACAATAATATCAAATTATGAAGATTTCCAAGCTCCTTTGGGACAGGGCCAGACAAATTATTTAGTGCAAGGGACCTGAATCAATGAATATCGTTGAACATCAGTGATGCACAATTTCAACGAATTTCTAAATTACTATGCTCACAGTATAGGGGCATAAATATATTAAAATAACAATATTAAATTGTACTTACAGTTTTTTTAATGCTGTCAGGCTACCAATCTCTGGCGGAAGTGCCCCACTGAGACGGTTTGAACTAAAGCCCCTGAAGATAAAACCACCGAGTAAGAAATAGTTCATGGTTTCTTAATCCAAAGTACTGCTTCCCAAATCTTAAAAATAACGCAAATTTCAAACAATTTTTCCAAGAAAATGATAATCTTTCACACTGTTTTCAAAGATTTATACAAATAGCAAATATTTTACCCTAGGATACAAAATTACTCTGCTCAACAACAATTGCCAGAGAAATCAAACAATCGGATCGGTTTTTGCCGGACTTACAGTTATAACGCCGTTGAAATTTGCGCTGATTCTTCGAGGTTCCGAGAGTTTGCTTCGAAATCTTGTATGACCAGCCCTACAATGTCCTGACCTGCAGATCGACCTGCTACTGCTATTCACCTCCATGCTATCCTGATTAGCCATGGCGTCGGTTACACAACCCAGCAAATGCAACTCTGTTGAAGTCGTGCAACAAACCACACTCTGCACACGTTTATGAAAACAAAATTAATACAAGGCGCACATTCAAGAAATCTTTGATATCAAATGGACATATCTTCTAGCTTCAGAAGTTCAGATCATGGCAGAAAGAACTTATTTCCAGTTACAGAGAATCTTAAAATAGAAATCAAGAAAAGACTTGACTGTACTTCTAGTTTCTGAGTGGAGTAAGCATCCTCAGGCTCATTCTCAGAACAGGATTCGCCATCGCCAGCTCATTGAGGCGCCGCTCCGCAGGGTCGATCCCATTAACTGTGGATTGCAAGATTTCCCATTACAGGGCCCCCTTATTCCGCGTCTGGTTCGTAAAAGATAAGCCTGAAGAGAAATCCGACAGAAACAGGCAGCTATCATAAATTACACAGCGATGCCTGGTTCGATTTGCAAATGACAGAGATGAGGAGGGACCTTCACGTCGGGTCTGGAGGGCAGGTATTTGTCATGGTTGTCCTGCGCCACGTTTCCCTCATGCATGAAATGTCAAAAGTATACGCCATGCATAATATATGTTGACAACGCCTAGTCTATGTTGACTTCGACTCCGCTAGCATGTCCATTCCTCTGTCGGACCACATAACCTTCTTTCCACGTGTTCCAAGTGGTTATCTATTCCTGGTTAGATTCTTTGTAATGTTACAATTGTAACTTTTCGAACATGCGTACGTAGAGGGTTTAGTTTCGAATCCCTCGAACATCATTCCATTTTGCCCCTATTTCAATGGGGAATGGGGGCAAGTGTATATGATTATATTTTGTTTTATTTTTAGTCTCGTAGAGGTGGATGTTAACATATTATTCATTTAATAACTCTCCAATTTACATTATTAAATATTTTGGCACATCATCAAATTTTTTTTTTCCAGATTGACATTTTGTCTTTATACATCTTGTGGATATTTGTCCTAACGAGCAGGCGACTTGGTGGCTTGGGATCTTCAAGACAAACTTAGTTTAAGTTCTGATCCTTTTCTAAACACCCTTTTCTGTTTCTACACAGGCACGTGGATTAAATCCTGCTTCAACTTTTCTTTCCTGACTGACTGGATACCGCAAACCCGTAGCAGATCTATGTCGGTGGATATATGTTGCAAACACTCTGTGGGCGGACTTATCTTGGTGAACCAAGAACAATTCTTGGACAGAATCTGTGGCAGGCTTTGCAATCCTTATACACGAACCTTCGTCGAAATTCCCAGCCCACACGCATGGCTCTACATTGAATGCATCATTGTGGCTGAGAATAATAATCAGCGACCTAAAAGTGCATACAAAGTTATTGCAGTGGGGAACAACCTGCCGAATCCAAATGAATTGATTGGAAGAAAGACTGTGGAAATTTACGAACCTTCGCAAAAGACATGGAATATCGCTGGATACATGCCCGAGTATTTAATGCTGGAGTCAGAATCTGAGCTTGTTTACTACAATGGATCATTCTACTTTTCCTGTCGGATGGTAGACGAAGCGACAGCAGGCGTCGCATGTTTCACGATCCCGTTAGATGGAAACAGTTCAGCAGTAGTGCCACAACCCATTCCCATGCATTTTACGCCATTCCCTGAAATTGTGCGGAATTGGAACCGCCTCCACAATCAGTGTAATCTGTCTTCGCCGCGAATGATCACCTGCGGCTCGCGTCTACTACTAATCGCAGCAAAAAGGAAACCCAGAGGGTTTTCCTGTAAAATACCGTGTATCCCAAACCTCTAGATTTTGAATATGGCACATTGGTCCTCTCTAACCATAGTTTCTCCGACTCGTAGCAATTGCATTGGGAGTTAGGCTTGGCTCTTTCTGCTGCCTTACACTGCAAAGGCTCCTCTTCATTGTTTTCTGCAGAATTAGCCACTCGGGGCTGTCCAGACACATAGTGTTCTATCCACATTCATCTCGGCTCCTCTTCATTGTTTTCTGCGGAATTAGCCACTCGGGGCTGTCCAGACACATAGTGTTCTATCCACAGTCATCTCTAGCAGTGAAGTTACAACTGATGCAAGCTCCGATTATATGCTTTCGTGGTGTTCTATCCACAGTCATCTCGGCTCCTCTTCATTGTTTTCTGCGGAATTAGCCACTCGGGGCTGTCCAGACACATAGTGTTCTATCCACAGTCATCTCTAGCAGTGAAGTTACAACTGATGCAAGCTCCGATTATATGCTTTCGTGTCCGTGCTGAAACATTGCGAACTTTTTGTTTCACTATTGGGCTGGGGCAGGGACTAGCTGCCCCGCAGCCCTTCTTGTTGTTTTTGTTTACAAAGCATCCTCGCATTGTCTGTTCTGCGAGATTTTTGCCACTTTTTGTTTCACTATTGGGCTGGGGCAGGGACTAGCTGCCACGCAGCCCTTCTTGTTTCTTTAGATTCTACTTTCTAGTCTATTTTCATAGGTTCCCTTTATCCCCAAAAGATCACATAGTATATGAAAAGGCATACACTAATGTTATATGAGAGGAGTTTAATGTTATTTTAAAGAGTTTAAGAAGAAGATATCATAGGCCTAGATTTTGTTACTATTAGATTGCAAAAACGTGTTTTAGGTGGATTATGATGTTGGCACCATTGTTATTAGTGGAGTTAAGAGTGAAGGTTGATGGCATACTTCAATGAGTATTTGAATGGGGAAATAAAAAAGTACTTGTGCAATCTAAAATTTTATGGGATAGTGAAGACATTAAAGCATTAGAGGCATGTTTTTTTTATTGAAGGGGTTCATGTTGTACTTAGTTGAAAGTAATTATTAAATTATTGCATAATTTTACTTTTTTAGTAAATCATAAAGTGTGAAAAGACAACAAAGTGATAAGCACGTTGAGTCAGGGAGACATCTTGTTGATGGCAATGAAGAATGAAGCGACATGATTTTGGATAATTAAAAACATACATAGTAACAATCTACTTTCTCTATAAATATTAGAGACATGTTAAAGCCCAATTTTGTAGAAGAGAACAACGTGGTTGGATATTTAATATATATAGCATGGACATTTGTTTTAATCAAAGATACATTTGTGTCCAGGAAGGTTGGATAAGGTAGACATTTTGGGCATAAGAAAATGCATGCATCGTTGGAAGAACAATATTATTCTTAAAAGATTAGTGGGAAATTTTTGGAGTAGTGGAAAATTTGTTAGATGGTGAAAGAACCTATACGAAAAGCATGCTTTGATGAAGCATTGACGGCATATTTTAATGAATTTTATACGTATTTTTTTCTATGAAGCCTATGGAGAAAATGCAACAGAGGATTAAATAATGAGAGATAGTGAACATATAATTGGCATTAATGTAACAATACAAAAATAATAGACATAGTTACAAAAGATTAAATACATAGAGGAAACTAAGGAGGTCAATGGGTTGTCAAAATATTAAAATATGTAGAGTTAAGGTGGTATGATCTTCATTGGATCAATATATTAGTTTTCATCCATATTAATGCTTTTAAAGTAGAAAATTTGAAGGAATAAACTTGTAGATTCATTTCTATTGGTGGTCCTGGTTTGGAAAGTTTTAGGTGAAAACCATTAGGAGCCATTTGAGGCCTTATATGACCAATATTTATGTTCCCGACCTTACTATTGACCTTGATTTCATAATCTACACATTGAAACCTTTCCAATAACACAAGAATCACCTCAATTGGATCTCTTATGAGAAAGTTATGCCTCTGAAAAGTTAACCTGTCGAAATTGACCACCATAATTTAGGAGGATGTCATGCTAGACCCTTTAACTCATGGATAAGGGGTTAGATACGTGATTAAAAAATTATACCTCCTAGGGCCTAACACGGGCCTAAGCGGAGGACCCTCTATGTTTTTAGAGAGGTGGTACTCCTCTTTAAAAACACATTGAGATAAATTGAAATAAGATTAAAACATTAATATATGCACCTGTGAGTAGACTAGGTGATTTTTCAAGAATGTAAGTAAAGGGATAACAAGAGATTTAAAAGATGAAATTTAAGCATGATATCCATCCATTCCATCAAAATAATATAATATCATTGAATCATATCAAAAGGGTGTACACGAGATAACAAAGTTCATATATCAAAGAGCTACAAAATAATTTCATTTATATAAAATCATAAGAGCATGGGAAAAAAAAATTGCGAGATTCATACAATTTAAAAAAAGTTTTTGAACCAAAAATGAATTGCCCTCTTGAAAAGGATCTCTCTACAAGAGTCAAAAAATATGATAGATTTAAGTTTTGAAAATGTATGGTGCTTAAGGCGCTCAACAAAATCTTGATACTTAATCATAATTTAAATGCATTCATCCCAAGAGGGGCAAGGATTTGGCTATCATGAACTGCAACATAAATAAGATACATGGAAGAGAAAAAGAAATGCAATTAGGGACCGACTTAAATGGTGAATAATTCAATCAAGAAATTTGAATGATCAAAAACTAGGAGGAAGAAAGGGAATGATTCAAGAATTTAAAATACTCACAAGTGTGGAAGGATGGAATCTCTTGATGTTGATGTCTTTGTTGCACTTTATTGTTGGATATGTAGTCATTATAGTAAATATTTGATAATTATTTGGGATTAACGACTTCTTGAAATGACTAATTTAACCATTCTTTTATGTAATATTTCATTAGAGGAATTCTGATATCCATATTGATACATTGATTAAATATTTCCTCCTTAATTTCCTAGGCATTTTCTTACAACTAGGGCAGATTGATTTTTATTTAAATTGACAAAAATAAATAACCATAATTTCTTCAAAACAAAATCAATTATGTTATCAAATTTCGACCCCTTTGAATCTTTGACATCATTCAACTCAAGCTTTAATATATCCTTTGGAATTAATGCGAAATCTCTTATCATGTGAGGAGCATGTAGATCATATACAACTTTGATTTCCTTGAGAAAGACATCACTTCTTCTATCATTAGTTTTATTGCACTCAGAAATAATCTCCTCTAATATATTAATCTTTACATACCATGCAACTTAGATATGTTTTAGTCTTCTAGCTCCAGGGAGATTTTGTTGTGATCTAAGTAACTCGCTGAGTAAATTGACCTTTGAATACAAGTAGATAATTCATAACCTACAAAATTTTAATCATTCTCAAGGTCTTTCTTAGGCTAATCAATAAAGGAAGAAATTCTTTGTGCTGAATTTCTTAAATGGGAAGCTATTTCCCATACATCTTCGATAATCTTTATTCTTTTACTAATATTATTAACAATATAAGGTTCGACTCTATTAAGGAGGTGGGTTGATTTTCTAATCCTGTGAGGTGTCCCAGGGGTGGATATTACTGCTACTAGTGTCTATATGGCAACAGGGGTCATAGATGAAGGGATAAAATTAAGATCTTCTTCCAACTCTTTTATTCTTCTTTTCAATTTCAGATTCTTTGCCTCTTTCTTGATGATTGAATGCGTCAATGTTTCTCTCAAGGTCTAATGTAATTTTAAGATCCTAGTGGATCCAACTTCTGAAACATCAACATCCATATAAAAATAGCCAATTACTTTTCTATTTTGAATATTCACTCTATCAATTCTTAATTTCTTGTTACTTTTGTCATAATTTGCATTTTGCAAAGTGATAGGGTGATCTTTGAATGTGTTTTTTTCTTCAGTAATTTATTATATTATTCTCTAGCTTTCAACCATGCAAGATGGAAACCAATCAAGTAGTGAAATACTATCAACATCAATATCCATGATTTCTTCCAAGATTTGTATTTCTTTTAAACCTTTAACTTTATATGTTTGAACAATATGTGACCTTTCCGGGGTCAATCTAGGAGGGGGTTCTTGCTCATCTCCTCCACCCGAGAGCCTATAGTTACTTTTCCTTCCACTCAAAGTAGCATTCCTTTTTCATTGGGTGGAAGATGAACTCAAGCAAGTTTGGAGTGTAGAGGTTGGAGGAGGGTATATGGGCTTCTTGCCTCTTTCCTTGTTTCTTCCTCCCATGCTTGTGTTGGTCTCGACAATGTGTTTTTCAACATGGCTAGGGAATTATTTATCTCTTGTTGGACCAATGTGACTTTCTTCACTTTCTTATGGAATTGCTGTGAATAGTTTTCCATATTTGGTCATAATTCATAGCTTAGAAAATATTCCATCTAGGTCAAAACCCTGAATTTGAATGGGTTTCATTTTTTACACTTATCTCTCCAGCAGTAAAAGTAAAGGAAATAAACTACTTTTTCTTTTTCTGCTTGAATAGAATTAGCCAAGGGTGACATTGCATGCAAAGTTCAACAAAAAAAAGTCCATGAAAAAAATAGGTAACAATAATGACATGTCTTGGAATCCATATATTTGAATTATCGTATTGTTGTCTCTTTCTTCGTGGATCCCATTTTCACATAGGAAAGCTTGTGCTTGTCTAAATATCCTTGTAGGTCCTCATCCAATTATCATGTAATTAACTTCTCACATGAACAAATATTGAATTTGGGAGAAATAAAAAGGGTTTTATGTCTTTGTTGATGGTGTTGGACCCGCCAACATTTAGGGGATCACCCCAGTATGAAGCCCCAACTAGACCTCACACCGTTTGGTGTGGGATTCCCATCCGATATGATGGTCCGATTGCCATAATCTTAAGGATCTGTCTCAACTCTTGCTTGTCAGCACAGGAGAGTGGTTTTATTTGTCTTCGAGAAGTGAGGTTCGCATGCCTGGTGAGTGTAAGTGTACTTGTGTCAATGGTTCTTTCACTGTGAGGGGAAAAGGTGAAGGTGAGTTCCAGGTTGAAAGGGATTAGTCCCAACTTAGGTAGGAACACACAACACAAAGGACATACATAGCTTCCGGAGGAGCAGTCCACTCAGATGTGGCAATCACAACATACAAGGTAAGATACCATGAATCAGTCTAAGATGAGTGCAATGGTTGTTACAACAAGGTTCATGTGAAGGGTCTATCTGATGTTTGGAAGAGCAGTCGACACATATGTGACATCATTAACAACATATACAACACATTTCCATTAATCAGTTCAGATGTAGAACACATGGTTAAAGCAACATACATTAAAAGTGTTAAAAATGAGTCTTACAAAAAATACAATACATGTGTGAAAATGTGATGGCCTATTGACTGGCTTATAAATTAAGCGAAATTTCCAAGACACATCATTACATCATACATCACTAACCCCGTCAACGGGGCGTTGGAGCCACTACTTACTCCTCAAAGAAAATATTACAGAATCTCTTGCCTATGTGGGAGGAGCTAAGGTGAAAATTCTTTTTCTATACAAATGAGGGGGGTATTTATAGCCAAGGGTGAAACTTACACTTTTGGCTGTTTGACTATCCTCATGACTGTTCGACTTCCATGACTTTCCGACTTACATGACTCTATGTTCAACATGTGTGTCTCTTGGACTTCCATGTTACATCACATTGATTGGAAACAAGCCCATAGTGGAGATGTGGGCAACATGAATCATGAATTTGTTGGCATTATGACACAAGTGTTGTCCTTGATGGCAACTCACTCAGATGACAGATCAGAGTTCAGCAGGTTAACAACACAAAGTTCAGATCAGAATGAAGAAAGAGAGGTATATGCAGGTTCACCATTGGCCAAACTGTGAATACACACGGGTTCACTTTATACAAGTTGCATATACGTACACACGCACTTTCACAGAATGCAAGGCACACATATCTTGGAAAACTAAGTTTTTGTCCAAGGTATTTGGTTCATGGTATTTTGATCCATGGTATTGGTCCAAGGTATCTAGTCTGAGGTATTAACCCCAGGTATTGGGTCCAAGGTATTGGTCCTAAGTGGTTTTGGTCCATGGTATTGAGTAAGGCCTAAGACTATAAAAGGAGGGGAAGATCATTAGGCCATGGCACTCAAGCATTGAATATCTGATGAAGAGCAAGATCTAGTGTATAGGTTATTGGGTTATGGTGCATTGTTGGATCTAAACCAAGGATGAAACTTAATGCTTGATGAAGGATAAGATCTAACGATGGGTCAAGATCTTAAGGTTTGAAGTGAAGTATCTTTATGTGGTTTTATCATTTATTTGAATAACTGGCGCATGTTGTAGTCTGTAAATATGATGATTTGGGTATAACTAAAGTCTGGAATTGTTGTAATGTTTAAATCATCATTTACAGATCTGCACATAGGTTCAATTTAGAAAAGGCACGTATACACGCTGGTTCTTCATATCAACATAGCGTATACATCTTATATTTGATTTGAGATCCATACGTAGGTTCACCTTGAGAAAAGAGCGTATGCACGCAGATTCGACACATGGAAGTAGCGTATACCTTATAAAATATGTTTTAGCTGCTTTTGTTTGTTGTTGCAGTGTTCTAGGCTCTGGCTTGAGTTCTAGTTACTGTATTCTGAAAGATCAGATTGAAGAGTTGTCAAAGTGATTGATTCAGTTGTGGTTGGTGCAAAGGAGATTGGTTGATGCAAATATATTTGATGATTGAATGATGATTTTAATGGATCCAGTCTGAAAATTTATGAAATGTCGTCCCTGGAAGAAAAGAGAAGGTTGTAGCCTTCTATAGGCTAGCACCTATGTACTAGTAAACATATCAGCTAGTACAAGAGCTAGGGGGTTGTAGCTCCCTTCTAGGAGAAGCTAGAGAATGAGAGAAGGTTGTAGCCTTCTGCAGGTAGAAGCTTGCATACTAGTATAAGTCTGCACCAGTACAAAATTTGTAAAATGAAGTTTCTTATTAAAAAGAAGATAGAGATGATTGCAGTAGGTGGTTTTCACCCACATTGGGTTTCCACCTTATATCTTGTGTTCATGTGTGTGATTGTCTGTTCTGTTTTTACTGCACCTGGTTACTGTTTATGTGGTTCTGATGCACTAATTAAAGATCAACATATGATGAATTAACTGAATCATAAGTTTGCAGGATATACGCTAGTTTCCTTAAACACAGTTGCGTATACACGTGAGTTACATTAATTAAAGTAGTGTATATGAATCTAATTATGGAAATGAAAAATTATTGACTTGCGAATATTGATTCACCCCCCTCTCATAATTATCTCCAACAACTGGTATCACAACTGGTCCTTCAGAAGAAGCTTGATCGCTTGAAGGAAGATCCATCATCATGAGTAATCAAGAAAGAGAGGGATCCAATAGACCACCAATCTTTGATGGAAGCAACTTCATTTATTGGAAAGTAAGAACCACAACCTATCTTCAATCTCTTGGAATAGATGTCTGGGAAATAGTGGAAGGAGGATATACATTTCCATCTGCAATTCCTACAGATGCGGCAGGTAAAAAGCAATATGAAACCAATGCCAAGGCTGTCAATACATTATTGGGAAGTCTGTCACAATCAGAATTTTTCAAAGTTATGCAGCTCAAATCCGCCAAATAAATATGGGACAAAATCGTTCTATGCTATGAAGGAGACTCTCAGGTAAAACGTGCAAAACTGCAAACTCTCAGAATTCAATATGAAACTCTCAAAATGCACAATGATGAAAGCATAACTAGTTACTTCTTACGTATAGATGAGATTGTTAATTGCATGAAGAATTTGGGTCGAGAGATAAAAGAATTTACTTTAGTTGAAAATGTTTTATGATCCTTGTCTGCTAGGTTTGAATCAAAAGTATTTGTCATAGAAGAAAAGTAGGATCTTCAAACTATTACTATGAAACAGCTGCACAGAATCTTAACTAATTTCGAGATGAGAAAAAGAGGTCCATTAGATATGAGAGAAGCCACATTTAAATCTTTATGAAAAGAAGAACTCAATGAACCATGACATACTTCAGAAGGAGAAGAAGAAGCAAAGTTTGTTAAGAACCTTCAACGGGGTTCCAAAAGATTCAGAGGTAAAATACCTTTCAAATGTTTTGCTTGTGGAAGAGTCGGTCATTATGCTGCCAAATGTCCTCATAAAGATAAGTTTGATAAAGGTAAGGAATCTGCAAAATGGAATAGAAAACAAAGTGTAAGTAAGAAGAGCTACTATACACGTGAAGATAGCGATGTTTTATCAATTAGTGATGAAGATGAAAATAGTAATGACTATAGACTTTTGATGGCTTTTGAAGATAATGATTTCTTGGATGCTTTAGATGAAGATGACCTTTATGAAGAAATATCTAAACTCAAAATCTATTTAGAAGAAAAGAATATGATTATAGATACTTTGACATTCCAACTTGCTGAAAGAGAAAAACACAATGAAAAACTAGAATGTAAAATTGTGGGTCTAAGAAAGGATATTAAGAAAAATAAAGCTCTCAATCTTAGATTTGCTAAAGGATCGGAAAACTTAAATAAAATTATCATAGTGAAGTTTTCTCCTCTGATAAAGATATGTCTTGGATATACTGAAGAAGCATCTCAAGCACCGAAGCCGTCAACCTCCACTAAAAGCTATCTTGATGCAGCAAAGAGCAGTGAACAATTTGATAATCATCAACAAAGGCATAAAGAAGATCACCAAGTAAACCAGGCTCAATTTACTCTAAGGATGAACATAAGCTACAACCAACCTCAGGTAAATCATACTCAATCTGCTTCAAGAATGAATATCAATAGAAAGTACAATCACCAGGTCAGTAGATTCGATAATCACAAGAACTTCTTTAATGGCCAATGTTTTTCATGTCATTACTTTGGACACAGAGCTGATCAATGTGTTCCTTACAAGACCATCATGATTAGAGAAGCATGAAATCAAAGGAATGTGACAGGGATCATGAAAAGGTCCTATAATAACTTTTATCTTCTTGAAAATGAAATAGAATTCTCTATCTGCAACAACTTCGGTCATGAAGCATCTGAATGTAGGAGTAAATTTTAGCAAACAACTCAGAAGGAGAAAATTCCATTAAGTCCCAAAAAATGGAGAAAGAAATAATTGCAAATAAAAAGATGTGGTATAGCCTTGTATGGAGAACGACAAGAAAATTAGTGGTATATCGACAGTGGATGCTCAAAAAACATGATAGGTGACAAAGAAAAACTTCATTCATATAATGCCTTAGAAAATGAAAAGAAGGTCTCATTTGGAAATGACACTCTTGCTGTCATAAAAGGTAAAGGCTCTGTTCTCTTAAAAGAAAAAGTTAAATCTGGGAATGTTATGTATGCTGATGGTCTAAAGCATAACCTGTTGAGTGCCAGTCAAATGTGTGATCAAGGAAATGAAGTAGTATTTCGATCAAATGGATGTGTTTTTCGTGAGCTTGATATAGGAGAAACCATGATCAAAGGTATAAGAACTCCAAAAAAATTATACATACTCAAGGGAGGACAACAACAATGCTATCTAAGAAAAAATAATGAACGCTGGCTATGGCACAAAAGATTGGGGCATCTAAGCTTCTCTCAATAAGAAAAGCATGTAGATTCCAAGCTATTCGTGATCTTCCTGATATCATCATTCCAGAAAATACAATATGAAAATCATGTCAATTTGGTAAGCAAACCAGATTGCACTTCCCTGAAAAGGAAGGATCAACTAGTAAGCCTCTTGAACTTGTTCATACTGATTTATGTGGACCATCAAGGAAAAAGTCACCTCGTGGAGAAGAATACTTTATATTGTTCATTGATGATTTTTCCAGAATGTGTTGGATAGGACTTCTAAAGCATAAAGATGAAGCATTTGAAAAGTTGAAAGCCTTCAAAGCTTTGGTTGAAAATGAATCAGATCGCAAAATCAAATGCCTCAGATCTGATTGAGGAGGGGAATTTACTGGATGAATTCTTTGACTTTTGTGAAGAACATGTAATAAAAAGGCAGTTCTCCACTGCAAGGACTCCTTAGCAAAATGGAGTGGTATAAAGGATGAACAGAACTGTTCAACAAATGGCTCGTGCTATGCTAGATGAGTCTGGAACTCTTGCGACCTTCTGGGTGAAGCTACATTTGCTATCATCACTATTCTCAACCAAGCAAACGTTCGAGTAAATAACACTCAAACTCCACAAGAACTTTGGTATGGTAAGACTCCTACTGTAAAATACTTCAAAGTTTTTGGAAGCAAATGTTACATCAAAAGGACTGATGAAAAACTTGGTAAGTTTGAACCCAGAGCAGATGAAAGTATTCTCCTTGCTTACTCTTCCTGAAGTAATGGATATAAATGTTATAATAAAAGACTTGGGAAAATTATTGAAAGTATTGATGTTGTGTTTGATGAAGCATGCAAAAATCCAAAACAAATAAAAATCGAAGATTATGAAGAAGATGAGGATTATCCTCCCACATCAAATCGGATGAATTCTGAAGAAGAAACAAATAAAGCACCAAAAGAAGAGATAACGGTAGAAGAAAAGACTCTGTCCAGGTATGTTCAAAAAAATCATCTAGAGACTCAAATTTTGGGATAGAAAGAGGCAGGTGCGCAGACAAGAAGAACTATTATAGAAGGTTCAAGCTATCTAGCATTGTTATCCTCCACCGAACCTCAAAATGTAAATGAAGCATGCAAAGATGAATGTTGGGTCAAGGTCATGAATGAAGAACTTGAGCAAATTGAAAAGAATAATACTTGGGAATTAGTTCCTAGACCTCATGATAATAATATCATAGGAACTAAATGGATATTCAAAAACAAGTTGAATGAAATTGGAGAAGTTATTAGAAACAAGGCCAGACTTGTTTGTAAAGGATATGCTCAACAAGAAGGTATAGATTTGAATAAACTTTTGCACCTTTTGCTAGACTTGAAGCCATAAGAATGTTCCTTGCTCTTTCTAGTTTTCATAAATTCAAAGTATACCAAATGGATGTAAAATCTGCCTTTCTTAATGGAGACTTAGAAGAAGAAGTATATATTGAGCAACCAGATGGATTCATTCTTGGAAATGATGTAAAACTTGTATGCAAACTCAGAAAGGCTCTCTATGGTATAAAACAAGCTCCAAGGGCCTGGTATTACCGTCTTGACAAATATCTCCATCAACAAGATTTTCCAAAGGGATCAGCTGATAACAATCTATATACAAAGATTGATAATAATAAATTGCTAATATTTGTTGTGTATGTTGATGATATCATTTTTGGTAGCATTGAAGAAGTCATAAGTCAGAATTTTTCTTCCATAATGCAACAAGAATTTGAAATTCCCCTGCTTGGTGAGCTTACATATTTTTTGGGTCTACAAGTTCAAGAAATAAAGATGGTATTTTTCTGTCACAGACCAAATATCTCAAACAAATCTTAAAAAATACGACATGGAAGATTCTAAACTAGTATGTACCCCAATGGTAATAGGATGCAGTCTCAGCTCAAATGATGAATCAACAACAGTACATCAACCAACATACAGATCCATGATTGGTAGTCTGCTTTATCTAATAGGTACCCGACCAGACATCATGCATGCAGTAGGAATAGTTGGAAGATTCCAAGAAAATCCAAAGGAATCACACCTTCAGGCAGTCAAAAGGGTTTTCAAATATCTTCAAGGAACACAGAATTTTGGTTCATGGTATCCTAGAGATACAGATCTTACACTTCATGCATATACAGATGCATATTGGGAAGGAAGCGTTGATGACAGAAAAAGCACTAGTGGTGGTGCATTCTATATGGGTTCCAGATTAGTGTCTTGGTTCAACATGAAACAAAGTTCATTTGCATTATCTATAGCTGAAGTAGAATATGTAGCTGCTGCATCTTATTGCACACAACTCCTTTGGATGATGCAAACATTGTAAGACATTCATATCACATGTACTCCACCCATCTCCATTCTATGTGATAATACAAGTGCCATCAGTATTTCAAAGAATCTAGTCATGCATTCCAAGACCAAGCACATACCCATAAAATATCATTTTCTACGTGAACAAGTGCTTGAACAAAAGGTCAAATTGGAGTATGTTCCCTCCAAAGAATAGGTTGCTGATATATTCACCAAACCACTGCCCAGAGAGACATTTGAATATCTCAGACAGAAGCTGGGAGTAGTTGATGCATCATCCTGCTGTTAAATCCTATCTGTTTCAGAGAAAGGTGGTTATACTTGAGTTTCATAAAGCGTAGTCGCGTACATACGTTGGTTTCTATGGATACAATCACATATATGTTGGTTTGAAAAAAATGCAGTGGCCGGACTCAGGAAGAAAGGGGTCTGATATGGTTCAATGAATTATCTGCTCTGCTTGATGATGGTTCCAGTCTGTGGATGACATGTGGAAATATGTTGGCTCTCATAAGTTGTTGATAACTTGATGTATATCCGATTGATAATGATGCCTTGATAACTCTTCTATTATATGAAATGATTAGATCTGACGGTGATCAACTGGCACAGTTCAAGGGGAGCATATGCTTCTAATAATGCATTGTGGGAATTATCTTAGAAGATCTTGGTACAGATTCACACAATTGTTTTTGATTCAGGTGGAACAGGTTTAGGGGGAGAACATGGTCACTAGTCTAGATGTTGATTGACAAATGCTACTAATGATAGTTGCTGATGACTATCATGGTCTTGTTTAAGATATTTGGTCTCTGTTATATATGACATGTATATCTTTTAATGAAAAGGTCATGAAATGACCTAATTTTTTACCCCACTATGCATGGGATGGATGATGTAATGTTTCTTGTTTTGACATGTATAAACAATTGGTATATCCCCTAGGTTGGGTGGATGAGTCAAACTTGGTATATCCCCACTTGGTTGGGAGATGGATGTATGTATGAGAAATTTGTGATAGGAAGGTCATTTATGATGTATGTATAGAGTCATGTTATTCTTTTATAGCATCTTTTTGCAGACCTTGCTTATATTCAGGGGGAGCATGGACTCGATCATGGAGCTCAATCAACACTCTTCAACATATCAGAGAATTCAACATGTACTCAGGGGGAGCATAACCATTTTCCCTTGATGACAAAGGGGGAGAGTGACTTGGGGTTGCCATCAAGTCCAAAGGGGAGATTGTTGGCATTATGACACAGGTGTTGTCCTTGATGGCAACTCACTCAGATGACAGATCACAATTCAACAGGTTAACAACACAAAGTTCATATCATAATGAAGAAAGAGAGGTATACACAGGTTCACCATTGGCCAAGACGCATATACACGCGAGTTCACTATACAAAAGTCGGGTATATATTGGAAAACTAAGTTTTGGTTCAAGGTATTTGGTCCATGGTATTTTGATCCATGGTATTGGTCCAAGGTATTTGGCCTAAGGTATTGACCCCAGGTACTGGGTCCAAGGTATTAGTCCTAAGTGGTTTTGGTCCATGGTATTGAGTAAGGCCTAAGACTATAAAAGGAGGGGAAGATCATTAGGCCATGGAACTCAAGCATTGAATATGTTAGGGCCTAAATCTACCTCAGGTTGAGAAAGGCAGGTCTAGGGTAACATCAAACCACGCTTAACTTGGTAGCTAGCCCTAATAGGTCGGGAGAGGGCTCTCTCCTTGTCAATCTCAGTAAAATATAGCAAATGAGGCTTGAGATGACTGATGTAAGACTAATTTTAGGCTAGGTATATGCTCAAAGGATTTTGATTGAATTTGATGATGGTTTCTGGCTCAAGTGTGAAAGGCAGATTTGGGTCTGGGGAATGGACACAGTCTTGCAAAGGTTTTTGTGGGGAAAGGTAGGCAAATGGTTTATACTTTAAAATAAGTGAGATGGAGAGTCTTAAGACTGGTGAGGAGTTGGAGAGGGCATGAAAATCTCAGGGATCCTCTTTAAATTGGTGAAAACATAGAAAACTAAATAAACCCTAGGTAGAGCATTACAAAATCAATGAGTTCTACCTTTATCCTTGATTCATTTAGTTCAGCTGAAAAGAGAGAGACAATGGCATACATAAACACGTGGAAAATTGAATTAAAGAAGAAGAAACAATAACAAATCAACTTGCCACAGGAATCCCACAAAATGCTGCAAACCCTGGTCTATTCCTTTTGCCAAACTGCAGAGATGAATGTACAATGTTGCTCGCTTTCACAAGAGTCCAACCTTGACAAATGACTGAAAAAGTACTAGATATAGGCAAAACAACAACTCATGCTAGGATTTAGGGGTTGAATTCATGAGTTCAGGAGCTGTTTCAACAAGATCTAAACTAAGAACTAAAAAGTAGGTAGTGGAACAGCTTGCCTCTAAAACCTAGGAAACTGATTCATTCAGTTTCAAAACTACCTTTTCATAATGTATCTACCTCCATGAGTGAATTTTCAACATTTTTACATCAAATTACATAAATTTACATCAATTTACATCATGAGTTTGACCATAAGGGAGAAAAAAGTCAAACTAAGAAAAAACTAGGTGAAAAACAGAGTTTTTTGGCAAAAATGGCAATTTTCCATCCTGTGCGTCGCACCACTTTCCCTGTGCATAACACCTTTTTGCATTTGATTTTGGAGGCCTTCCCTTGCACGAAATTTGCTCCAAGTGGGCTTGTTGGAAAGGTATATTTTTCTACTTTCCAGAACAAGTGGAATTTCTAAATTTGGAGTCCCGTTGCCCCTCCAAAAGTGAGTTCTCCCAACACTGCTTCCTGTGGGGTCAAAAAGGGGCAGAAAGGGCATTTTTGAGCTGTTTTTGATCCTTTTGGAAGCTCAAAACTTGACAAAATTTATTGGCCATTTGTGGGCATTCATATTTTTGTATGAGAAATCCAGAAATGCTGAGTTTTCCTCCAAAGGACGTACCTAGCAAAAGCACGCGCCAGGTGGCGCGATGCACCGAGCAGAAAAACTTGTGTTTTGCTCCAAAAATTCAAAATTGACAAAAATTATCCCAAATTTCTTGAAATTTGGGCTGAGTGTCTTGCATCAAGTGCTAGGTTGGGCTAAGGAAGCCTCAGCCAAAATCTTAAGCTTGTCTTTCTATTTCCTCTTCCTCAAAGATTTCCTCAACTTGGTCTTCAAAGTCCTTATTCTCACTTTGCAAATCTTCTTTCTCGCCAAATAGTGATAGGCCATGTGCCTCAACATCTTTTTCTCTTTGTTGTCCTTCTCCAACAGCTTCTCCAAGTGCATGTTCATCTTCTCCAACCAAGACTCCTTGTCATTCTCTATCTCTTGTTCAATGGAAGTCAAAGTGACATAGTCCTCTTTGTCATTTTGCTTCTTCAGTTTCAACATTTCTAACTCCATTAGGCTTTGCCTATCCCCAAATATTTGTTTTCTTTCTTGCTTGTCATATATATCATCCTCATGCATCTTCTCTTTACCTTTGTTTTGCTGCTTATCATAGTCATATTCATTGTCTCTTTCCATTGTTTTCGCTTGGTTTTGAAAAATGTGATTATATATGAATGGTTTGTTGATAATAGTATGGAATAGGATGGAGGAATGGAATGGGCAGAGTGTATGGGGAAGGGAGTGTGGAAATGTATGTATGAACAGGGTTTAGGGATGTGAGTAGGGTTTAGGGAGGGAGTAGGATAATTGTGTATGGTTTTAGGGAGAGTGTGTAGGGTTTGGTGATGTGAGTAGGGATTGTAGGGTTTTGGGATAATAGGAATTAGGTATTAGGGTTTAGAGATGCCAATTAGGGTTTGGGAGTAGTGGGATTAGCTATTAGGGTTTTTAGTTTTTGGGATAGGGGAATAGATGAATGTGAATGAAAGAGGGAAAGGGGAAATGAGATGAGTGAAATGTAGTGAAGGGGAATGTAACTAATGCAAGGGAAGCAAATAGAAACAATGAAAACTTTGAAACCCTAGACAATTTTTTGAATGTGACTGTGGAACAAACTAGGGTTTTCCTTTTCACCTATTTACACACCATGAATGATGATCAAAACTTTTGCAATGGAACTATGGAATGCTTCACTTACTTGTTGAATGAAGATTGCACAAATTTGGAGCTTGGAAAAATGATTTGAGTGAAATTTGGGCTAAGTAGGCAGGTGCGTCGCGCTCAACAGGTGCGATGTGCCCGTTCAAATTGCAGTGTAAAACCTGCACCATGTGCGCCACGCTCAACAGGTGCGCCGCACCAGCTGACAGGTGTGTAATGCTTTTTGCAGGACACTTTTGGAGGCCTTCCCGGTGTCCAAATTGGATGCAGGATAGCTTGCTGGAAAGCTTATTGAGTCTACTTTAAAAAAAACTTGAATTTTTCAATTTGGAGTTCATTTTCCCTATCAAAAGTCAAATCTCCAAAGACTGGTCAAAATGTTCAAAATGAGGCTGCCTAAAGGTAGAGTACTGTTGCAGGAAACGTTTGAAGGTCTTCCTCAACTCAAAATTAATCTCATGATAGCTCATTGGAAATCTCTTTGTGTCTAGTTATCATTAGACTCATAAAGTAAGTCATTTGGCCAACCAATATAGGAGAAATATTGATGTTCCCAAAGTCACTTCAGAGGTGCATCAATTCTCCTACGGCAACTGTATTTTTGACATTTCTCTAAAACCATGACACATGTGTAAAAAGTGAAGGAGGTTTTTCTTCCTTGGCCTATTAGGGCCAAAAACCTCTCTTAGTTTTTCCAAATTCATCTTTTCTTACTCAAAAACATCATTGGAGTAAAACCTATCCCAATGTATGGAACAGGGGATTTGTCGAAATGAAGTGAAATGAAGGGGATAAGGGGCTTCTAAATTCTTGAGAAAATTTTGGGAAGTAGAGAGGGATATTAGGAAGTAGGGGAAAGTATAATTTCAAATATTGAGTGAGGAGAAGGGGTCGAAAAGGGAAAAACATAAGCCTAGCCTAGAAAATTGTCAAATTGTAGCAAGACACTGGGCTTTGTGCAAAAATAAGGAATTTGAGGGATATCAGTGATGCGAAGTGTTTAATAAGGTACATTAAGGATAGGGGAAGGTGTATGAACATTAGGATACAAGTTTTGCTGATGATTTGACCATCCAAGAGACATTACCTTCAGAACCCTAGGAGAGGGAAATGAACCTTACCTAGGCAAAATTGAAGCATGAACAAGGTGTAAAATGACCCATTGGAACCTGACATGATGATGACAACCCTCTGAATGATGGTACACTCAGCTGAATGGTGACATGGACCGACATTTGGACAACTTTGAAAGGAGTGAAAACAAACCCTAGACCTAATACCTAGTGACCAAATTTTGCTTGAAGACTCATTGAAATGACAAAATTTGACCTTGACACTCTGAGACCACTTTGTAAGAGCATGTTTGATCTCTAGAGGAAGGCTGCAAAGAGTGACACTAATAGAATATCTGTTGAAGAGAAATATCCAGTGTACAGGTTATTGGGTTATGGTGCATAGCTGGATCTGAACCAAGGACAAACCTTAGCACTTGATGAAGGATAAGATCTAATGATGGGTCAATATTGTAAGGCTTGAAGTGAAGTATATTTATGTGGTTTGATCATTTATCTGAATAACTGCCGCATGTTGTAGTCTGTAAATATGATGATCTGGGTATAACTGAAGTCTAGAATTGTTGTAATGTTTAAATCATCATTTACAGATTTGTATGCAGGTTCACTATAGAAAATGCACATATACACGCTGGTTCTGCATATCAAAATAGCATATACATCTTAAATTTGATTTTCAGATCTGTACACAGGTTCGCCTTGAGAAAAGAGCGTATGCACGCAAATTCGACACATGGAAGTAGTGTATACCTTATAAAATATGTTTTAGCTGCTTCTATTTGCTGTTGCAATGTTCTGGGTTCTGGCTTGAGTTTTGGTCACTGTATTCTGGTTACAGCATTCTGAAAGATCAAATTGAAGGGTTATCAAAGTGATTGATTTAGCTATGGTTGGTGCAAAGGAGATTGGTTGATGTAGATATATTTGATGATTGAATGATGTTATTAATGGATCCAGTCTAAAAATTTATGAAACGTGGTCCCTGGAAGAAAAGAGAAGGTTGTATCCTTCTATAGGCTGGCACCTACGTACTAGTAAACATATCAGCTAGTACAAGAGCTAGGGGTTGTAGCTCCCTTCTAGGAGAAGCTAGAGAATGAGAGAAGGTTGTAGCCTTCTGCAGGTAGAAGCCTGCATGTTGGTATAAGTCTGCACCAATACAAAATTTGTAAAAAGGAGTTTCTTATTAAAAAGAAGATAGAGATGATTGCAGCAGGTGGTTTTCACCCACATTGGGTTTCCACCTTATATCTTGTGTTCATGTGTGTGATTGTTTGTTTTGTTTTTACTGCACCTGGTTATTGTTTATGTGGTTCTAATGCATTGATTAAAGATCAAAATATGATGAATTAACCGAATCATAAGTTTGCAGGATATACACTAGTTTCCTTAAACACAGTTGCGTATACACGCGAGTTCCATTAACTGAAGTAGCATATATGAATCTGATTATGGAAATGAAAAATTATTGACTTGCTAATACTAATTCACCCCCCCTCTGTATTATGTCTAAAAAACTTGACTTGACATGACAATGCTGGTACATTCATGCTACTGTTTGGAGTGCATGTTGAGCTAGAGTGCTACTGAGTGATGGATGTCTTCATGGTGTACCATAGCTTCACCTCCGCATGGCGAAGTGTGCGAAGTCTTTGATGGTCCTTGGTTCATTTGATGAAGCTTTAGCATGTTGTTCTTTGCTTTAATGCTGGAATGCTTGACAGGCTCACTTGTTCGCAAAGGTGCATGTTCATTTTGTTCATCCACTTCGCATGCTTCGCTCGTTCGTCCGTTGGTGAACCTGACCATTTGCATGTGCTCTTTTCATTCATCCCGTTCGTCGTCTTGAAATTTTTGTTGGTGTACCTTTACCTACAGTCACTCATGAGGAGATGACATCAAATCCAAAACCTCCTAATCTACCACAACACATGATCATTCGAGTGCAAGTGACCAAGAGAGGCAGCAGGGCTGTGATGCAGGATGATGGCTCTAGGAAACTGTTGATGAAAACTACACAAGAGTCACTAAGAGATGGAGACAGGTGATTTGAGTTGATAGTGACTGTCTTCAAGGTTTGGCTTGGCTGGGAGGCAAAGTTGTGCAAATTTTGGGAGGAACAGTCCGGGCTGCTAGAAGGCAAAGTAGGCATGATTTGCACATTTTCTGGAACGAACAATCAGTCGGGGCTAGACAACCAAATTTGCCCAATTTTCTAGAGGAATGGGCCGGGCTGCAGGAAGGATCAGTAGGCAGGGATTGCACAGTTTTTTTGGGGAACTGCCTGGGGGACTGGCAGCTAGATCTGCGCAATTCCCAGAGGGAACTGCCAGTTGGCTGTTGGGGTCACTGGCATCCAGATCTGCGCAATTCTCAGAGGGAACTTCCAGTTGGCTACTGGGGTCGCTAATAGCCAAATATGTGCAATTCCCAGAGGGAGCTGCCAGTTGGCTCCTCAAGTCATTGGCAACAAAAACTGTACAATTCCTGGATGGAACAGGCAGTCTGCTGCTGGGAGCTACTGGCTGGGAAAATTGCATTAAGGCTGGGAGGCTGACCTACTGACAATCTTTATGCAATTTCTGAGCTGAGCTGATTGATGGACAACGGGAGGCCTGCTCATGAGCACTGCACAATTTCTGAGATGAATAGACAGTTAATTGTCTAGGTGGCCAACATGAGTGTTGGTTGAATTGCTTGCGGGCAACACAACTTGAAAGAACTAGCTTGATGCTTCTGCATTGTTCTGGTTGACAGTCGATCGAGTTGAAAGCGGGGTGATGGTCTAGATTTCAGTGAGGAGTCTGGTCGTCAGAACTTTAGAAAAAATGACTAAGTGTGTGAATAGTCAAAAGATCCATAGGTGATCATATGGACACACACTTGCATGAATTGATGACGAAACGACCAAACCACCTAGACACACGTGTTTAACATGATTGACGGATGGTACAAGTGACAAGCGCGACACTCATGATTGATCGTTCATGATCAAGATGATGCTTGCGTGACAGTGAATGTGACTCCGTTTGTGAGTGCGACAGATGATTTCATGGCGAACACAACAAATACATACGAATCAAAGACTTTGAGCATAACCAGAACATGGTTGCAAGCATGATTTAGTCATCAACATGCAGAGACTTGATTGCAATAAACAAGAAAGACGAATGTAAAGACTCACACGAGCTCATGGAGTGAACCTGAGTGTGTGCACTCATCAAGTGAAACTCTCCAAGGGAGGCTCCGAAATTGGTGCACGCCAAAATTTTGGAGGGTGGTTATAGCCGCTACAACACTTGGCGACACACTGGTAGAACTCCAACTTCTTTATTTCGGTTCATTTCTAGCATAAGGCCTTGGTATTGTGGGAAGTTTTGAATTGCTGTGTAGGTTACTTCAGTTTCCCCACTTACCCCATGGACATACATGGTTCACCTTTTGCCAACTCAATCAAGCACAACCAATAATTCAGCTTAGATCTCAGTGTTTCGAACCTGGGAAGGGTGGTTTAGTTCGCGAGTTGAAAATTTTCAGAGTATAAGTTTTCATCTCTAGTATTGCTCTGTTCCCAGTAGGCCTGGATAGTACCCTAGCGTAGTCACGCAAGAACACACACATTGCTCCACTACCGACGAGCTTAGTCAGTACCCTAGTGGAGTTGCATGCTTCACCTCTTTGCACAGGAAACCTTTCTCTTCTTTTGCCTTTGTATTTTTTAAGAGAATTGTGCATAGGCACTTATTTATTTTTGGGGTGGAAGAGGGATCTTGACTTATTGAGAGAAGAAGATGTTGTTCCTTCAGAGAAGCATGTAAGACCTCTGACATAGGTTTTCTCGTTTATATTTTCCCCTTCTCCATTTCTACTAATTAGATTCACTTCAACACAGAGAGCATAAGGCTAAGTACAGGCATGGGGCTTCCAGATGTGGACACAGGTTCATGGTTGGACCAAATATTCCCTTACAGATGGTTCGAATTTTCCGTAAGGACTTCATCGGTCGAAGGTTGTAACTAAGCACAAAGAAAATGGACACAAGACTAGAGAAGTGCTGCAGTGTCCCAAGTCTCTTCAAATTTTAGCCACATACTCTATTCAAAAGCCAAAACATAGTAGTTGGCAACACTTATTTCCAGAAACAAAAATAGTTACAATATATCAAACAAAAAAAATGCACGTGAACAAAAATAGTAAGCATAATAAAACAAAGAAAAAGAAAATATAACAAGCAAAATAAACCGAATGAAAACAACAAGCAACAAGCATACTATATACATGGCACGGGTGTGGCTAGGCCTATTAGAAATCATTCTCGAGATCTTGGTCGTTGACAGGAAGGTTGTCAATCCTCTTGTCGAGTGATTGTAGATGATACGTGTGTGGGCCAATATTCTCGTGAACTTTGTATGGGCCAATCCACAGGGACTGAAACTTTGTAGGTTTGCCTTTGTCTTCATAGGATTTATCCCATTTCAGAACTAAGTCATCCACATTGAAGCTAGCTTTCCCTGCAAACTTCTTATCGAACCACCTCTTGATACGGTTTTGGTGGAGTATGATTTTTTATTTTGTTTTCATCCTTTCTTCTTGGAGCTTATGGAGAGCATCCATCCTACGTCGAACTAGCTGGCAAGGATTGCCTTGGGATTCCTAGGAAAGCTGAAGAGTAGGCAAGTAGATATTTGGTGGGAGAATCGCTTCTTTACCGTAGATAAGGAAGTACAATGAGACGTTTAGAGAGGGCTTAGGTGTTACATGGTCATCCCATAGTGCATTCGTTAGGGTGGTATGCCAGTTGTGCTATTAAGAGAAAACGGTCTTCTTGATTATACGGATAAGGATCTTATTTGTAGACTCCGCTAGACCATTTCCTTGCGGATAGTAATTTGATGAATGATTTAACACAATACCATTATGTAATGAAAATTCATAGAGTTTCAAAGACAAAAAATAAGTTTCATTATAAACAACAAGTGATACCAGAACGCTGAAGCGTGATATGATATTCTGTTGGAGAAAGTTGATGACCACTTGGTCATTCACTTGTTTGAGCAGAACTGCCTTTGTCCACCACATAAAGTAGTCAGTTGCTGTTAGGATATAGCGGTGTTGCTTTGACGAATGAGGGAAAATTTCCCCAACAATGTCCAGGCCCCATTGTTGGAATGGTTTAGTCACTGCAATAGGCTGTAGTTGGGTTGCTGATCTTCGTGTTCTGCTGGCGCATCGTTGACAGACCCAACATTTGTTGGCATAGGAATGCGCATCCTTGAATAATGTGGGCTGGTTTCGTGAAAATTGGGTCACATAACCTTGTGTGCAGTGGTATTTCTCACAAATTGACCCCCGATGGGTCCTTGATGCAGATCTTGAAGTACCTTCTCTGATTCCTATGCCTCCAGGCACTAGAGAAAAACTCCATTACTGTGCTTTCTGGTAAGCACTCCGTGCACTGACTGATATGCTAAGGATTTCAAGAGAAATGCCCTCTTCTATCTAATAGAAAAGTGCGAGGGTACAGTGCCATGCTCAAGGTACTGGCATAAATTTGCATACCAAGAGGTTTTGTTTTCTATGGGGTTTACTCACCTTATTTCTTACATTTCAATATCATGCTCCCAACTAACGAGCTCTTCTTCGTTCTCTAGAGCATGTACTATTTCAGTTGAAAGTCTACAAATTCCATGTTCTTTGATTATGTGTACTGGCTTGATTTCTATATCAAATTCTTGCAAACCTATCATCAAGTTCACACGTCATTCTCCTAGCTCTTGTTGTACTAGCAATGTACGCACTGCTGGGTGAGGATAGAAGACTATGCAGTGGTTCTTCAACAAATAGAACCTAAACTGTTTCACCACCTTGTAAACTGCATAAGCCTATTTTTCAATGGCGGGGTAGTTAAGCTCTGGTCCCTACATGCTTGCACTCATGAAAGAGATGGGATGTTCATCATTAGCCTCGTCTTTCTGAGTGAGTACTGTAGCTAGTGAGTTATCAGAAGCAAAGGTGTATAGTAGGAAATCTTTTTTGAAATCTAGGATATAAATTACGAGCACTTTAGCGATGGCTTGCTTAATCTGGGTGAATGCTACTTTTCTTTCTTGCCCCAGGTGTACACTACATCTTTCTTAATCATTTCTTGCATGGGCTTAACTATTTGCGTATAATCCGAGATGAATTTCTGGAAGAAGTTTATCTTGACCAAGAAGGACTACATAGCTTTCTTGTTGACTGGGTGAGGAATCCACATGATAGCTTAGACCTAGTGCCAATTCACATTGATCCCGCTCTTGGAAACAATGTGTTCAAGGAGGTTCCCTTCTGACATGTCGAATACGCTCTTCTTGGGATTCAGGGAAATCTTGTATCTTTGGCATCACTCAAAAATTTTCTTAATATGGCGTATGTGATCTTCTCGTATTCTTGAGAATATAGTCACATCATCAAGGTATACCACCATGCTCTTCCCAATGAGTCCACGATAGGCGATTTCCGTAGCATGCTGAAGTGTTGTGCCTATGTTTACAAGCCCAAATGGAATTAGTTTATATGCGAATGTACCCCACTTGGTACGGAAAGTAGTTTTGAGTCTGTCAGGTTCTACTACCAGAACCTGATCGTATCCTGAAAAACCGTCAAGGAGAGAGAAAATGTGTGCCCTAGATACTGTTTGAAAAATATGGTCCATAGATGGCACGAGGTAGTTGTCTTTGTACGAGGTGTAGTTAACGTTCCAGAAATCGACACACAAGCAGATTTCCCTAGACTTATTTCACATAGGAATAAGGTTGGAGACCCAAGTGGAATAAAAAACTTTGTATATGATCTGTGCATCCAACAATTTAGTAAGCTCTTTCTATATGAGGGGTTCAAGTGACGAATGTAATTTTCTCAGCTTTTGTTGATATGGCTTGACCCCTTCCTTGATTGGGATGATATTTTGGATGATCCGTGTGTCATAAGTTTTCAAGTCATCATACGTCCATGTGAACACATCTCGGTACTGCTTGAACAAGGGGATTAGGGCTTGCCATTCTTGTTGTGTACAACATGTGCCAAGATTAACAATCTTTGGATCTTTTTCTATTCCCAGGTTTATCAGTTCATGCCTCATGGTGGAACTATGGGTCCTGCTATTCCTTGGCCCTTCGAACTGCTCTTGCAAGTCATATAGCTTTTCTAGTGATACCACACCTTTTCTAATAATGTGGCCTTTCATGTCATCAGATCCTGCTTGCAGAGAACGCTCGTGTCCATCATCTTCTATTACTGCATCTTTGAAAATGTCAATGTTGGCCATAAAATGTAGTACTTGTTGATCATCATTAAACACACGTAAGTTAGTTATATTGTCCGGGATAGACAGTTTGTACAAAATTTCAATAGTGAATCTATCCCTAATCGGTGACATCCTTGAGGCTGCATTTGCTAGTGCATTGGCAACTGCATTACACGTACGCAACACAACAATGATATTAAATGCTTGGAAGTTTGAGATTAGTCTCCATACCTCTTCTTGGTAGTTTTTTAGATGTGGTGATAAACAACGAATGGTGTCACTTACTTGCTGCACCACTATCTTTGAATCACCTACCACTTTAAGCATGACCACTTCGAGGTTGATGGCCTTCTGCAAGCCCAACATGAGTGCTTCATATTCTGCTACATTGTTTGTGCACTCAAACTCGAAGCGGCTTGACACCAGATGCTTCCTTTTGCAAGGGTCGATCAGAACACACCCAACTCTTGAGTCATCTTATCTCTTTGATTCGTCGATGTACAAAGTCCACAACCCACCTATATGCAGACCACTTGATGTGCTAGTATTGCTGCTACTACTGCCACTGCTACTACTGCTACTATTGGTACAATGTGTTGTAAAAGTTTCATTACCATCAGTTGGGAAAGGAAGGAGTCCAAACTATGTGTTTGGTGGGGTTGGAGCTAGCCGTGTAGGATAACACCTCAATGTTGTCTGAAGGAGGCAGTTACCGAACATGAGTTCTGCAAGGGCCAATGGTTCATTATTGCCATTAATGGGAGTGCCATTATGCTTCATGTACCTCTCGGATTCTACCCGGATTTGGTTGCACTTTCCCTTCTACGGAAGCCACATATGAGACCAGTCTGTAGCAAAATATCCATCTAGCTTGCTGGACCAGTCTCTGCTAAGTAATAAACCATATGATTCCGGTATGTCCACAACAACTATCTTGATGCATTGGTGGACTCAACTGTCATGGGATAGTCGGATGTTCACATCTCGCAATTCACCAATGGTTGGTACCGATCTTCAATCAAGTTGGATGATTCGCATGGATGTCTCACTCCATTGTGCATTAATCTTCTTAGCAATGGAGAGTGTCATGACATTGGATGTTGCGCCAGAATCAACCAAGCAGTTGTGAACATTGTAGTTAAAAACTTGAAATGAAAGTAAGAATGGAGGGCAACCTGAGTTTTCTTCTTCCATCCAGAGCATATTTAGCACTGTGGAAAGTGATCTGGGAGGTGGGATTTCTCCCTAGCTGGTAGAGGCTGTACTGTCTACTGTTGTCTATCCACGAGTGCACCACTAGATATCTCGCTGACTTTGGATCGTAGCCAACTAGAACAAGCTGATGTTCACTCAAGTTTTCTTCATGTCATCAACAATGTTGTAGTCCAGAGGTGTTTGACTCATCGAGATGTCTATGGTGGAATGGATGTTTGTGTTTTCTGGCGGAGTGTTTCGCAACTTGCTGCTCATGGTTGTACTCTTATCTGCCACTATCTTCCTGGACTTGCTTTGTGTTTGTTTCTTTGAGGGAGCCGGTGGTTCATCTTCCTTATCAACATACTGACCTTTTTTTGCATCTCCCTTAGTGTGGGGGGAGCCCCTTTGCTTCTAAGACTATAATGCTCAGTTTGTTTCTGGGGCTGCTTGTTAGTGTTTGTCTTTGCCATTGTTTGCGAGCATTGATATGTGTTCACCACATGCTTAAAGCTTGATGGTTCATCAGGTGCAACCTCTTCGTCATTGTACATGTATTTCAGTTGCTCCTACATATTACTTCCCGCCTTGAGTGTATGATTGTAAAAGGTATTTGTGACTCGCTTCTAGCCCAGAAAAGAGTTCTCAGGATGATGTTCCTTGTGGAAAGAACATAATTTCGGGTGTGCACACTATTCAAGCTGGAACACAAGCTTTTGCTTAGTTTTTGGAACAAATTGGACGCTACTTGATGCATTGCTTGTCTGTCTCTACCTAGGTGGGTGATTTATTGAAAATTTGTCTGATCCATATTATTTGAGTTCGGACATTTCAGTGGACAAGATCTTGACAAGACGAGTGAGGGTCTCAATGTTGGTTTCTTCCTTGTCTCTATCCTTGCTCGTCGTTGCCTGGGACTTTCTACTCGCATCCTTGAAGTCCTTTGTCGATTGATCATCCTTGATGACTTCAAGTTGACGCAAGTCTTTCTCAACACTAATAGCCTCTTCATAGTTTTCCAATAATGTTGGTCTCGTAGCTCGCTTGATGAACTACGCAATGCTGGTTGGCAGCGCGGACGTGTAGTAATCAGTGGTGATGGAGTCATGAGACTTAGTGTCTACTGGGAACCTATTTAGTATATGCGTAAACCTTTGATTGAAATCCCTCACTTTATCTTTTCCCTCCATCTTGAGGCTTCCCAATTCTTTGAGTAGCATGGATGGGGTCATGTCATCAACAAACGTTTCAAGGAACATACGTTTGAAAGAACCCTAATTTTGTATAGAGTTGTGTGGAAGGTTGTGATACCAAGCAGTTACCCAGTGATCTGAAATGAGGGTTTAACATCTTGTTATACTTACAAGAACCTCCACCTCCAAAGCTTAACAAATATATGATCTAGCTTATGTTGACAATTGCGGAATTAAGTAGAAATAGGTGTATGTATTTGTTTGTTTTTAACTATGTTAGTGTTTATGTGTTTCTACTGATATAAAACACATATAACAACAATATAATGCAAAAAATAAGAAACACACACATAACAACAAATTTAATCTAGGATTTCACCCTAATATCATGGGCTACGTCTCCTTGAGCTCTTGTCAACTTGACTTGGTTCTTTGGTATTATAGTAAATCTTCTTTTACAAGTTCCACACTTAACTCCAAATGCTACTAAACTGAACCAATGGGCTTACAATACCATCTATATCCCTGGCTTTCCTCACTCTACAAACATATCTAAGCTTCCTTGGACTTGATTCCTTCAATCAGTGCTCTGAGCTGTCTTGAGCTTGTTGATGGCACTAACTCCCTCAAAATTCTTCAACTGTCTGTGAAACATCTTTTTCTGTCTCTAGCACATATCAGACACCAACAAGAGACTAATCATTTGATCATTTGTTGCCTGAAACTTCCCTATAGCTTCTTGGCCATTAGAAGTCCATAAATGCTTCTACAAATCCCTGTAATGGATTCAAAAGGTCCCTTATAGTTATAATTGACTATTGGATCACTGAGAATGAGTACTGGTAGCTCCTACAACTACCTCCAATCTCTGGTGGCTTTTGAACTCCAAATCAATCTTCCTGGATGAAATTCTCCATTAAGATGACTTCTTCAGCTTCTTTGGATTATTCCATTAGCTTCAGAAGGCTCTAATTAGCCTAGAGAGCCTCTTGTTTCACTCTTGATGGTCTTATGAGGTTCTCTGTCTCTTCTTTGGACTCTCTCTATTTTCTACCTTCTCTGTTTGAAAACTGCTCCTGTAGTGTATTTATGCTTTATCCTCTAGGGATACTCCACCAATTGTGGTGATTGCACTTATCTCCAGTTAAACTTAGCATATCCAATAAACTTTAGCCACTCCACCAGGCTGACTGTCGGAGGTAGCCATCAACATTATCGTAACTGTGGGTGCACATATGTGCATTATAATCCCAACGATTAGGGATAATCCTCCATAGGGCTTGCGATCGGGTTAACTCTCAATCGTCGATCTATCTCATCCATCCAACTACTGTCACGTCGTCTGCTGGCCAGCTAGCCTAGATGATCTCCACCGTTGATGTGACCCCGCTCGATCTAACGGACATCGCGCAATCTCGTGCAGATTTCTGCATGATCGATATCAAATCAAGGGTGTGTGAGAAAAGCAGTTTTTCTCTGCTACATGTCGCCTACTGAGGCTAATCGTGTGCTTTTGGTAGAATACCACTTCTAACCTTTCGCCCACTCAAGAAACCGTTTACTATATTTCCAAGACCACCCACGTGCTTAATTCATATTTTAAGAAAAAGGCGCTTAATAAAGTTTTAACGCTTAAAGCCAATATTAACCTTTTAACACTAATTCACGTAGAACTGGTGGTCATGTGAACTGCAACCGCATGTACATTGTTTGCAACCTTATTCTTAACTGTGGTTAAGGTCCTTGATCAATATCTGATCACTCCTCCCCATTGAGAATCTTTTGGACCCAAAAAGACTGATATATTGATATGTACAATAGATGAGAGTACTAGCACCCTCTTCTTTCATCCTCCATACACTTGCCTTATATGGCTAGTGCCTTTGAACCAAAACTCGAAGGTAGTCAAGACTTTCCTTTCTGAATGTGCTTGTCCTCTTGTTAAGAATGGTTTTCCTTCAAAATTTATGTTAAGAAGTTTACAGAAGGCAGCTGAACATCGCTTCCTTGATCATTGATCCAAGGTGGCTCAAAGAAATGTTCTTTTGACATCTTGTCAAAAGCAACATAATACAAGAAAACAACTTGATGGCATAAACTCTTGCTTCATTAAAAGAAATAAATTTCACATAATGTGAATCATGATCATGTCTTTACATCTTGTATACAAATTATCGACCAAATAACAAGTCGACAAAAAACATGCCTTTTCAAACAACTGACTGTTCAAGTCAAGCATGTACAAAAAGAACTTAATGATTCTTTTTCAAAGTACAAAGAATTCCACCTGTTGTGAGACACTTTGTCATTATCTCCTTTTTCAATCTTGGAGACAAAATCAACTTTTTCCAAGTCAATATGACATTACATGCATGTTTTAAACAAAGCAATCAACCATCAAGTCAATTACACATACATGTTCAAATACAAGGAAATCATCAACATCCCTGTGTTTATACATACTATTCCCATGTATGTATCCCATTCTTCAACTTTCTCTTAAGCACAATAAATAGTATAAGATCCTCAATCATATGTACATGTACTTACAAAGCTGAAATTAATATAATTTTGCTGCAATAAAGCGAGTCTCATACTCAACTTTTTCCATTCATCTTTTTGGTAAAACCCTGCAACTTGTATTCAATTAGCAAAGAAATGCATCAAATCAAAAGACATGCAACCTTAATTGGATAAGAAATCTAACCATTTCTTATCAATCCATATCAAAGGTGCTTCCTTTTTCTGCACATTGACATCAACATGTGAATCATTCTGCAGCACATCAATTATGGAAACTTCCATTCCATTCTTGCCATTTTCTCTTCCCACCTTGTTCAAATTTTGTGGAAGCATTGTTGGATTCAGAGTCCAACACTTCGCAGAAATATGTCCTTGCTTATGGCAGTAACTGCAACGCATGTGCATCTTCTTGACAACATGATTTGCCTTGTCCAATGGACTTTTGGCTTCTTGCCTCCTTTTCTTCAAAAGTTTCCTGTATGTGGCCATTCTCTTCCAACATCTAGAGACACTATGGTTATCCAAACCACAAAAGGAACATGCAATTTTTTTCCAATGCTTATGTGGAAATTTATCATGCTTTCAATAATCAAAAGAAATATGATTGAAATCAGATTTATACCTTTCTATTTCACCTTTGTTACCTTCATGAGGAGGTGAATCGAATGAAGAAGTGGCTCCCTTTGGAACACCATCAATCTCTTCAATGGTTTTAGAGCTTTCACAACTCTCTTGTTCGAGTGCATGCTTATGAACACCTTCCTCTTGCAGAGTAGGTTTCAAACTATTGCATTCCCCATGAATACAATCTTTACAAACTTGAGGTAGAGAACTTGAAATGAAACTCCTTCTAGGAATTGTTTCAATTGTCTTCATGGCTGTGTTGGAACTTTCTCCATAAGAATGTCCATAGCCAAGACTGAAATACTTAAGCCTTTCCTCCACCATTATTGGCTCAACAATGCCCTGTGCATGTTTGCCCAATCCTTTTCCTTCATAACCCATTTTTGACATCAACTTGGACCCTATGCCTCTTGTATGTTTTTCAAAAGAACCAACATAAACATTCTGAGAGGAAATTGAAGACAAACTAGGATTGTTTACCTCTTCTTCAAGCTGATACTTGACTAAGACTTATTTGGCAACAAGGAGTTGTGTCTCTAACTCATGCATCCTTTCCAAGTTCATATTTTCAATATGAAGTTGGCTTTCTATTTCCTGCAATTTTTCAGAAAGAAAGTGCTTCTCTTCCTTCATGGAATTCAACTTCTCTTGAAGTTTGATGCTCTTCCTTTTGATCCTCATACATTTCTCTCACCATATCCACCATGATGAACAAATCTTGCTTCATGTCTTCATCTAAGAATCTTGTGAAGGAGGAATATTTTGAGAACTCACTTGTAGAAGTTGTCATTATAAAACTAAACAAAAGAACTTCAACAAAATTCACAAAGAGCTTATTGAAGCAGCCTTTTGCAAACAAGCCTTCCTGTGTTCCAATGATTGCCCTGAGGTCCTTGGGGTAAGGAGAATGCCTTCAACCCTTCTTCCTTCTTGTCCTCTCCTGGACTTATCTATCTGTAGCTTTCCCTTCACCTTTGCAAACTCAAGCAATAGTTAGTTTACAAACAATCAAACAGTCAAATCCTTTGTACTGTTTAAACACCTATCAAGTCAAACAAGCAATTTATTGCTCTGTCTATCAAGCAGTTATGCTCTGTCAATCAAACATCCTATTGCTCTGTCATTCAAGCAACTATTCTTTTTCAATCAAGCAATCATGCTATGTCAATCAAGCAGCTAGCTCTGATACCACCTGATCTTAAATGAGGGTTTAACATCTTGTTATACTTACAATAACCTCCCACTCCAAAGCTTAACAAATATATGATTTAGCTTATGTTGACAATTGTGGAATTAAGTACTTGAAACAGGGGTATGTCTTTGTTTGTTTTTAACTGTTTTAGTGTTTTAAGTGTTTTTGCTGATATAAAACACATATAACAGTAATATAATGCAACAAATAAGAAACACACACATAACAACAAATTTAATCTAGGAGTTCACCCTAATATCATGGGCTATGTCTCCTTGAGCTCTTGTCAACTTGACTTGGCTCTTTGGGATCATGCTAAAGCTTCTTTTACAAGTTCCACACTTAACTCCGAAGGTTACTGAACTAAACCAATGGGCTTAGAATACCATCTATATCCATGGTCGTCCTCACTTTGCAAACAGATCTAAGCTTCCTTGGACTTGATTGCTTCAATCAATGCTCTGAGTTGTCTTGAGCTTCTTAATGGCACTAACTCCCTCAGAATTCTTCAACTGTCTCTGAAACTTCTTCTTTCATCTCCAGCACATATCAGACACCAACAACAGACTGGTCATTTGATAATTTTCTTCCTGAAACTTCCCTATAGCTTCTTGGCCCTTAGAAGTCCCCAAATGCTTCTGAAAATCCATGCAATGGATTCATAAGGTCCCTTACAGTCAAAATTGATGATTGGATCACCGAGAATGAGTACTGGTAGCTCCTACAACTGCCTCCAACCTTTGGTGGCTTCTTAGATCTAAATCTATCTTCCTAGACGAAATTCTCCATGAAGATGACTTCTCTAGCTTCTCTAGATTATTCCATTGGCTTTAGAAGGCTCTAATTAGCCTAAAGAGCCTCTTGTTTTACTCTCGCTGGTCTTCTGAGCTTCTCTGTCTCTTCTCTGGACTCTCTCTGTTTTCTGCCTTCTTTGTTTGAAAACCACTCTTGTAGTGTATTTATGCTTTATCCTCTAGGGATACTCCACCAATTTTGGTGACTGCACTTATCTCCAGCTAAAATTAACATATCCGCTAAACTTTAGCCACTCCGCCAGGCTGATCGACTGAGGTAGCCATTAGCATTACCGTAACTATTGGGTGCACATATGTGCGGTATAATCCTGACGGTTAGGGATAATCCTCCATAGAGATTGTGATTGGGTTAACACTCAACCATCGATCTATCCCGTCCATCCAATGGCTATCACGTCATTTGTTAGCCAACTAGCATGGACGATCTCCACCATTGATGCGACCCTTCTCGATCCAATAGACATTGCGCAATCTCACACAGATTTCTGCACGACCGATATCAAATTGAGGGTGCACGAGAAAAGTAGTTTTGCTCTGCTACATGTCGCCTCCTGTGGCTAATTGTGTGCTTTTGGTAGAATACCACTTCTGGCCTTTCGCTTGTGTGTGAAACTGTTTATTGTCTTTCCAAGACTACCCTTGTGATTAATTCATATTTTAAGAAAAAGGTGCTTAATAAAGGTTTTAGCGCTTAAAGCCAATATTTACCTTTTAACACTAATTCACGTAGAACTGGTGGTCATGTGAACTACAACTGCATGTACATTGTTTTCAACCTTGTTTGCAACCTTATTCTTAACTGCAGTTAAGGTCCTTGATCAATATATGTTCACTCGGACGTCCAAGGTACATGGAAACAATCTACTTGCTACGTCGTCATAATGTACCTCAAGGGTCTGTAGTTGTAGCTAGAAGTTGTCTAAGTGGTCTTTTGTCTTCACCACACTGTCAGGGATAAACTTGATGTTCATTCTCTCCATTCGCTTCGGCATCTTATGCAGAACATCTGGGAGATCCAGTGGTCCCTGAGTCATCCATTCAATATTTGGGTCAGCCATCTCTTTGTCCTATTTGTATTGTTCCTCTCCTTCAAAGTTTGATGTGTCTGATTTTGAATCCATTGGTTCGTCTCCACCTCCGTTACCTTCCCCTCTGCCTCCTATACCCAAGTCTGATCCTGAGACCACAAGAGTGCCTTTTTCACTTTGCCGGAGGATGGGATATTTATTTTCATCTTCGATAGCTTCTCCTAGACCTTCAAGTGTGGCAAGGGTTGCTTCTTCCACTGACTATAAAACAACACTTGTGGGAGTGGCCTTTGGCTTCCTCGTTGCACGTGGAAGATGTTGTCTATCCGGGATCAGTTCGACTGCTTTCACGAACTGGCGAGTGATGGGGCGAATAGAGAAAAGGTTTTAATTTGAAGTCTTGTGCTCAACACTAGGAGGTGAGGAGTAATCAATTTCTAAGTCATGTGTAGGTGAGAGAGAGTGTGAATTACTACCTTGACCAGATGTTTGTTGAATGAGTGTGAGGGGAATTTCAACCATGTACAATTGGCTTCCCTCCTTCTAGCTCCAGAAATGTTGACGGTGCTGGACCCACCAACATTCAAGGAATCACCTTGTTATGAAGTCCCAACTAGACCTCACATCGTTTGGTGTGGGAGTCCCATCTGGTATGATGGCCCAGTTGCCATTGTCTTAAGGGTATGCCTCAACTCTTTCTTGTCAGCACAGGAGAGTGGTTTTCTTTGTCTTCGAGAAGTGAGGTTCGCGTGCCTAGTGAGTGTAAGTGTACTTGTGTCAATGGTTCTTTCACTGTGAGGGGAAAAGGTGAAGGTGAGTTCCAGGTTTAAAGGGATCAATCCCAACTTGGCTAGGAACACACAACATAAAGGACATACACAGCTTCCGACAGAGTAGTCCACTCAGATGCAGAAGTCACATCATATAAGGTAAGATAACACATACAACACTCATGGATCATTCCGAGATGAGTGAAATGGTTGTTACAACAAGGTTCAAGTGAAGGGTCTGTTTGATGTCCGCCGGAGAAGTTAACACGGACGGGACAACATTAACAACATATTCAACACATTTCCATTAATAAATCATGCATTACAACAAATGAATCAGTTCAGATGTAGAACACATGGTTAAACCAACATGTATTACAAGTGTTAAAGATCAGTCTTACAACAAATACAATACATGTGTGAAAATGTGTTGGCATGTTGATAGGCTTTTGAATTAAGCAAAATTCCAAGACACGTCGTTACACCATACATCACTAACCCCATTAGTGGGTCATTGGAGCCACTATTTACTCAAGGAAGATATTACAGACTCTCTTGGCTATGTGGGAGGAGCTGAGGTGAAAATTCCTTTTTTGTATAAATGAGTGGGGTATTTATAGCCAAGGGTGAAACTGACCCTTGTGGCTATTTGACTACCCTCATGACCGTTTGAATTCCATGAATTTCTGACCTACATGACTATATGTTCAACAAGTGGGTCTCTTGGACTTCCACGTTACATCTCATTTATTAACAACAAGCCCATAGTGGAGATGTAGGACTCGAAATGACTTGACATGACAATGTTGGTACATTCGTGCTGTTGTTGGAGTGAATGTCGAGCTGCTGAGTGATGGATGTCTTCAAGGTGTACCATAGCTTCACCTTTGCATGGTGAAGTGCGCGGAGTATTCGATGGTCCTTGGTTCACTTGATGAAGCTTTAGCATGTTGTTCCTTGCTTTCATGCTGGAAGGCTTGACAACCTCACTTGTTCGTGAAGGTGCATGTTCGTTGTGCTTGTCTGCTTTACATGCTTTGCTCATTCATCCGTTAGTGAACCTATCCATCTACATGTGCTCCCTTCGATCCTCCCGTTCATTGTCTTAACATGTTTTTTGGTGTACTTGTACCTACAGTCACTCATGATGAGATGACATCAAATCCAAACCTCCTAGTCTACCATAACACATGATCATTCAAATGCAAATGACCAAGAGAGGCAGCAGGGCTGTGATGTGGGATGATGGATCTGAGCAACTGCTGATGAAAACTACACAAGAGTGACTGAGAGATGGAGGCAAGTGACCTGAGTCGACAATGACTGTTTACAAGGTCTGGCTCGACTGGGAGGCAAAATTGAGCAAATTTTGGGAGGAATAGTTTGGGTTGGTGGAAGGAAAAGTAAGCATGCTCTCCGCATTTCTGGAACGAACAGTTAGCTGGGGCTAGATAGCCATATTCGCACAATTTTCAAGAGGAATGGGCCGGATTGTAGGAAGGGTTAGCAGGTAGGGATTGCACAGTTTTTCTGGGGAACTGCTCGGGGGACTGGCAGCCAGATCTGAACAATTCCCAGAGGGAACTTCCAGTTAGTTTTTGGGGTCATTGGAAGCCAAATTTGCGCAATTCCTAGAGGGAAATGCAATTTGGCTGTTGGGGTCACTGGCAGACAGATCTGCGTAATTCCCAGAGGGAACTGCTAGTTGCTTGCTCAGGTCGTTGGTAACAGAAACTGCACAGTTCTCAGAGGGAATGGGCAGTCTCCTGCTGGCTGGGAAAATTACATTAAGTTCGAGAGGTCAGCCTGCCTATCATCTCTCTGCAATTTCTGAGCTGAGCTAACTGATGGGCAGCAGAAGGCCTGCTCATGAGCGCTACGTAATTTCTGAGATGAACAGTCAATCGATTATCTGGGTGGCCAGCATGAGAGATGATTGAATTGCTTATGGGTAGCACAACTTGAAAGAACTAGCTTGGTGCTTCTACACTGTTATGGTTGACAGTCATTCGAGTCGAAAGAATGGTGATGGTCCGGTTGTTAATGAGGAGTCTGATCATTAGAACTTCAACAAAAATGACTAAGTTTTTGAACATTCAAAATATGCATTGGTGATCATACAGACACACACTCGCATGACTTGACGACGAAATGACCAAACCACCCAGACACACATGTTTAACATGACTGGTCGACAGTGCAAGTGACAAGTGCGAAACTCGTGATTGATCGTTCATGATTAAGGCGATGCTTGCACGACAATGAATGTGACTCCGTGTGTGAGTGCAATAGATGCTTCCATGGCGAACACAACAAACACACACAAAGAAAAGACTTTGAGCATAACCAGAACATGGTCGCAAGCACGACTTAGTCATCAACATGCAGAGATTTGAGTGCAATAAACAAGCAAGGTGAATGTAAGGACTCATACGACCTCACAGAGTGAACCTGAGTGTGTGCACTCATCAAGTGAAAATCTCCAAGGGAGGCTCCAAAATTGGTGCAGGCCAAAATTTTGGAGGGTGGCTGTAGCCACTACAATAGTCTCCATAACACCGGATACCAAAACTGAATTAGTTCCCCATCATGATTAAAGTCTCTTTTATAGGGGTAAGTCGTTGAAAACATGAAAATATACAAGGGTTGTTATAAAATATGCCATCATGAAAAATCTATGGGTCTTTGACAAATTCACCAAATGAAAGGCTAGTCCATTTTAGATAAGGTACACCCAGTCAAACAAAGGGTATATTTTATAAGAATAATACAAAACATAGAGTATGGAAGTTGGAACGTTGATTTTGGTTTCTTGTCCCATTACCTGGGAAAAAATCCAAGAAAAATCTCTATAAGGTTATGTAAATATGGAAATATCCAAGAAAGAAATATTAGAGGGAACCTATGAAGCTAGTGAGATGAATTCATAAACAATTTTAACTCCATTAGCTTGTGAGTCCAAGAAACTGTCGACTTTAGACAACTTCAATAGCTTATTTAGATCTGGAAATTTGAATATATTTCTAAATGCTTTATGGGTCAAAGGAATTGGATTCCTCTTCACTCCTACCATGATTTTTCTTGTCTTTGGAGCAAAAATCCATGCACAAAGGTATACTATTTCCTTGAAGTCAAAAACTTAAGGAACACAAGCAACATTTTCTAATCCACTAGTCCAAATTTTGTTATTATTTATTAAGTTATGGTATGTTCTATGCTTATAACATTTTACTTCTTGTTCTTATTATATTCCACCGATTAGCAATCGCATGTACATAAAGTAAAGTGTAGATAAAACATTAAATGATCGACAGAAAACAAGCCAAGATAAGAGACACAAGATGTGGCGGCTAGCCAGGGACAAACCCCACAATGTGTGGGAAAACCCTTTGATCAAATCTTCTTTTTATCTTCAATAATTTAGCAGAGAGAAATAGTACAATAAATCTGATTCATATCAGCAGTAGCAAACCCTAAATAGCATCAACATTAGCGGCTTCATTATCAAACTAGGGCAGACGATATCTCACAAACCGACCGTCAGATTGACTTCATTCCACCACCAAAAGTTGTGGCTTTCAGAGGAGATTCAGATGAACCTATAGCATAGTTCCAAAGAGGAGATTTTCTAGGCCTCGCAAGTCAATCTTTACTTCTGCAGTTGCAGCTTCAATTTCAGCAGAACTAGGGCAGTCGATATCTTGCAAACCATTCATCAGATTGACTTCATTCCACCACCAAAAGTTGCGGATTTTAGAGGAGGTTCAGTTGAAACTATAGCACAGTTCCAAAGAGGAGATCTTCTAGGCCTCATAATTCAATCTTTACTTCTGCAGTTTCAGCGTCAAATTCAACAGCTTCCGGTTTCACATGTGTGAGAGAGAGAGACCCATTTCAGCGCAGTAGAGAAGAGACTCATATCTGCGCAATAGAGAGAGAGAGATGTGATGAGATGAGATGCAAATGAGGAAAAGTCCTCTTATATTTATACACAACGTTGGTGGGTGAATAGATGTGACTGTTGGGCTTCTGAGCCTACATGAGTTGTAGGTCGGCTTGATAATAATTCCATAATCAAAATAAATTCATATCTCCATGAATACTTATCGGAATCGGATGATCTTTATATCAATCCTACACCTCTCGATGAGACGAATCTAATAAAAATATTATCAGCCATGAATAAGATGACCCATAGGAATTTTTCCCCTGGTTGCCAATTTTAACACTCCCTCTAAACCATGGAGAACTTCATCTGCAATCTGTCTATCAGTCGTTACTATTCATCCATCAAATGCACTGCCCTGTATAGCCTGACCCTTGCCCTGCTCTACTCAATTTTGCCTGATCTGCTTTGACTTGTTCTGCCCTGCACTGATCTGTACTGTTTTGCTCTATTTTGCTCTGCTCTTTCATTGTTCTGTTCTGCTCTGCTTTTGTCTGAATTATGAAGAAGAAGAAATGATCGAGGATGTATCATACTGACTCAAAGTCAGTCTCAGAGTATGTACCACTGGTCCCAGACCAGTCTCAACCAACCCGTAGTCAGCATCATAGTGAGTACAACTCCACTGGTCCTAAATCAATATCATCCTCCACTGACTCAAAGTCAGTCTCAGAGTGCATATCACTGGTCCCATACCAGTCTCAGCCGACCCGAAGTCAGCTTCATAGTAAGTACCACTCCTACCACTGGTCCCATACCAGTATCGCAGTCTCAGAGAGTGTACCACTGGTCCCAGACCAGTCTCAACTGACCCGAAGTCAGTGTCATAGTATGTACCAATCTCACTGGTCCCAGACCAGTACTACACTGACACAAAGTCAATCTCAGAGTATGTACCACTGGTCCTAGACTAGTCTCAACCGACCTGAAGTTAGCGTCATAGTATGGTACAACTCCTACCATTGGTCCCAAACCAGTATCATTGATCCCAGATCAATGGAGGTCATCCTAGCGTAGGGAGTACGGTAGATACAACGATGCATCCATTGGTACTACTATGGTCCCTAACTTCATTTCCATACTCATTGATCAGATGAGAGGTACTTCCCATGAGTTCCAAACTGCGTGGGTAGGATGCCTCGACAGGAGAACTAATCAATCATGTCCTCATAGGAGAACACATCAATCCTACATCAATCAGAGTGTGTACCACTGGTCCCAGACCAGTCTCAGCTGACCCGAAGTCAGCTTCATAGTAAGTACCACTCCTACCACTGGTCCCAGACCAGTATCGCAGTTTCAGAGAGTGTACCACTGGTCCCAGACCAGTCTCAACCGACCCGAAGTCAGCGTCATAGTATGTACCACTCTCACTGGTCCCAGACCAGTATTGCACTGACACGAAGTCAGTCTCGGAGTATGTACCACTGGTCCTAGACCAGTCTCAACTGACCCGAAGTCAGTGTCATGGTATGGTACAACTCCTACTACAATCGCCATGGAGAACACGTCAATCTAGGCTGCCATGGAGAACACATCAATCCAAGCCTCACATGAGAACTAATCATCCTGCTACACAGGAGAGCGAATCATCCTGTTCCACAAGAGAGCGAATCATCTTGTTCCACAAGAGAGCGAATCATCTTGTTCTAGTGCGCACCAACCATGGGAGGGTGGGTCACCCTGTGGTCATATGTTGCTCTAGTAATAACCACAAGCCCTCAGAGCTCCCAGAGCTCAATGATTGCAACATGCAGGACCCTTGTACAAGGGTTTCTTGCCGACTCCAAGTCGTTTGGGAAAATCATAGATTATATCTTTCCTCGGGGCTTTGATAAGGTGTATCAACATGTACATCATCTTAATGCGATGGAGCCTCCTTGCTCATCAACTTACCATATCCCAGATGATGTCTATCTGCTGGAGAAATCGACGAATATGGGATTCCTCAATAATCGAATTCCACCTCTAGTTGTTATAGAGAATCACAGTGGTATCCAATGTAAATCTAAACAGCTCACTGAAGAGATTTTGCAACCAGACTGCCTCACACGAGGTCATGCTAGCAACAATATATCCTGCTTTGGCTGTGCTAAAAAACCACTGATTCTACTTCCTGCTCATCCAGGATACGGAAGCAGATCCCAAGGTGAAACAGCACCCGGAAGTGCTCTTACGGTCCACCACACTTCCTACCCAATTAGCATCAGTATATCCAAGTGGTCTCACATCTCCGACAATGTATCTTAATCCATGAGAGATTGTGTCCTGAAGACATCTCAGAAGATTCCTAGCATCAATGCAGTGAGGCTCAACCAAATATGAGCTCACAGTGCTAACTGCAAAACATATGTTCGAACGGAGGTTCACCAAGAACATCAATGCAAATGAGTTTTTAAAACTCAGAGGCATTTCCCAAGTCT